>JARHVA010009256.1:47500-192500 GCA_037957365.1 Torreya grandis
AAATCAAAATCTTTGGTTGAAAGATAATTCAAGAAACAAGAACAACACAATTGTAATAATGCTATCTCTAAAAAGAGATATTTTATTGATTAAATTTATAGACCCAAACATATGCCTATCTCTAAGAAGAGATGTTTGATTTCCTTTCGAGTTACATCTTTATTTATACACATTTTTAAGGTAGGAGGAGGATGTGTAAGATTACCAATCTCGAGGGATATTAAGTGGTTTGATTTCCACAATTCACAAAAATACAAGATTCAAGGAATTACTATTTTTAGAAACTTATTATTTTTAGACTAAAATACTAAAATTGAAAATTAGGGCACTTCCATTTGGTTTTCAAGGGTCAAAACCCATCAAATTAATCTTTTGATATCTTATAATGTTTCCCTCATTCTTATATTTCTAATAGTTCAAATGGGGAGTCAAATAGAGCTATGGTGAAAAAGTTATGACTCCTGGAAGTTATACCACCAACTGGGGTAAAACCGTTGCTCGAATTGTCATCTGAAATGTTGCTCGGATTAGTGAACTTAAACATATTACCATATCATGACATTATAAGCCTTTTTTCTCTTTTTTAAGCATGATTCAATTTTAATTACAAGGTTATAATACCAAAAATTCCATGTATAACTAAACTAATATAAGAATGAATCAAATTATAACTGCATTCATAAATCTTACTCTTTGAAAGTGATAAAAACTAAGCTAAGAAGCATGTAGAAAACATGTAATAAAATGTTACCAATTACATCGCGTATGTATGTGAGATCATCTAAGAGAGTGAGAATCATGTAACCAAATTAGATAAATGCTCCCATCCCTATGATCCCAGTCATCAGTGGCCCTTCCCACCCCATCCATTAGTTAGATGGTGGTTTTAGCCACCAGGGCCAAGAAGGGATACTGGTCAAGTTGGGATTTTCAAACCATTGGATAAATCAACACATAAATAGAAAGCAAAATAACTAAGTGACCATCAAAGCACCATCCCAAGACGAGACAAAAATAACCAAGTATGACATTTTTATAAATTGAGAGTGGGTATAATCCATTTTAGAATGCTTAAAGGATATAATAATGGATGTCCATAACATCTAAAAACCCCAATTTAGCAAACCTCCAAGTGCATGACCATCCTATAATATCCTAAATGCCAATCCATGTCCCATGCTCATAAGCACACAATTACAACTTAGCCATTTAGGCCTAGTCTAGGAATGATTATACACCAACCACATAATCAAACCATCATTTAATAAAATGTGAAATGAAAAACATATAAAACAAAATAAGTTATACTTAGCTAAACCACAATCCATTATAATTCAATAAATTAAAATAGACAACATAAATAAGCTAGTCAATACATTCACTTTGACTTCATTGATATAAATAATTTTCCAAACGTAATAAATAATGAATATGACAATAATTCATATATGTAAATCAATTTTTTAGGGTAAAAACATTTTTACCAAATAGCAGACCCCATAATGGTTTTATTTAAAAATTCAAACCCTTATTATCATTCAATGTTTCTAATAGGCTTGCCTAAATCCAAATGGTTCAATAAAATATAAAACACATAGAGATCCTCCATAAAACCACAACCAACCATATAATTAGAATTATTCCATTCATTAAATATGCATAGCTATCTTGACATAAGGCCACAATCAATAATACGGTTCAAAATAACCTATTCACAAATATAAAATATTGACTTAAAAAATAAGGATAACCGCATTTGAATTCAAACTTCAATGCATAAATTCAACCCTTTAGTTATGCATCTAATAAAATAGGGTACAAAGACCCACTTAGAATATACATAGGACAAATAAAACCAAAAAGAAAACACAACATCATGAAACCATTAAAATAAAGGTTTGGGGTTTAATGAAACCGAAATCCATCTATTTAATAAGAAAAAAAATGCATATAGTCACTACCATTTTAAAACCCACAATCATTTTCACAAAGTAGCAAGGGTGATGACCCAAACTATACATAGTCAAGCTATAACGAATTATCAAACTCAAAAATTCCAAGCCATGACCTTACAAAATATAAACGAAACACATAGAAACCTTCCAAAAGTTGTAGGAAATTCCCTGGGTAACAATATACACCCAAGCCACAACATAAATGATTATATATTAAAAATGAGATAGCAATATCAAACCCTTTTTCAAGTTTATATGAAAAAGATAAATCAATTTAATTGGTTTGGCACTAGATACCCATCTGGAGTCTTACGATTTCTGAGTTATGTATGCAACCTCCTAATATCTTTTTAATTCCATTCAAAGAGACAAAAACTAGAACTACAGTCATAATGAATTACCTGAATCAATTCCATGGAGATAAAAACCCAAAAGATGCAAACAAATTCAATAACTAGGTTTGAAATAACCTTCTTTTTTGTATAGTGAATTCAAGCAAGAAAAACAAGCTAGAAAATCAAAGTCTAAAATTCCAAAGCCAAAAACCAATCTCCCTTTATTTTTATCCATATCTTTCCCATTCTTCTCTCCTACTCACATCGAATCCACCCACACCTGAATCCCTCCATCCCCTATGTCCAAATCCACCATACCCCTCATGAATTCCACATTCAATGCAAAGAGAGAAAAACTCCCTCTAATGTCATCAACCCACACCCAAGACACCCCCACCAAAATAATAATGTAATGGTCAAAATCACCCAATCTAGAAAAATCCAAACTTTACAATAATAAAAATAATAAATTTAAATGTTTTAATGCCATAAGGTTAGAATAAACCAAGACATAATCAACCACCAAGTGATCAAGGTTATATTCCATGGGGGGGTCATGATGATAAGTCTAGGCAAGTCCTTTAGAGTTTCTAAGTCTTAGCAAGAGAGAGTCCAAACCAAGCTAGGGTGGCTAAGAGTTCATGATGGAGAGAGAAGAAGTTAGAAGTGGGAAGTTTTAAATAAGCACATCTGAACCAACTAACATCATGATAACACACATCAATCAAACAACAGTATAACATAATACAAAAGACAAAATTCCACAAAGGTATGAAGATAATTAACGACAACACAAATGAAATAATAAATTGTCCAATGGAAAGAGACTAAAACAAATACACATTTGTACCTATTATAACCCATTTGAATACTCATAAACTACTTATATATGCTTGATATTGATGCCAACATTTAGCCTATCTCATATATTAGTGCCTGCAACCACTAAATATACATCAACATTACCTAGTCGATAAAAGATAAAGTAATATAGAACTATAATGAAAAACTAACTATAATAATTAATCAATATATCATCATGTATATAAATTAAAACATTATATGTCATCAGCGTATAGTCAAGGTATCATCACATTGACATCCAACAATGTAACCCATCTAGATAAAGAAATTTAAACACTAGCTATACCAATAATAACAATAATTCTTAAGTAGTCATATAAGAGTATAAAAAAGGTGGGATTATGACATATATGTATTTCCTAAGGGGTGTGTTCAAGCAAATTAGGTGCAATATATATGGTGTTTAATTTTTGGGGTTGAGCTAAAAAGACTTTGATTTGGGTGAAGGAATCATTGGGTGGAAGACTTAGTGTAGATAGAGTGTGTTTAGATAGATAAGTGGTGGTCATTTTTTTAATTAGAAAATGATGGTAGAGGGTAAATAAATTATTGGTCATTGGGTAGTGGTGGGATTTAAATGATTATATTTATAGAATCTACTTTTGTGACATTATTTAATACTACTACATGTTTAATGACTTCTTCAATGACCTTTTTCTTTTTATCTTCCTCATATTACTTAGAACTTATTCTGCCACTTTTTTTTTATTCTCTTATGTTGAGGGTTACATCCTTTGCCACCTTTTTCTTTTTATGTTCTTCCTCTTATTTTTTCATTTTTCTCTTATTCTTCCTTATCCTTTCTCTACTATTCTTCCTATTCATTTTTGAACATTTCATCCTTCTCATTTTTCTATTTTTCTTCCTTTTCATTTTTCTCCCTTTTCTCTTTCTCCTTTTTTTCATCTTCCTACTCCTTTTTCTTCCTTTATTCATTATAATTTTTCTTCTTTTCTTCATGTTCCTTAATTTATTTTTCTTCCATTTATTTATTTTTATTTTATGCTAAGGCCTATACTATAATTTATTTGGCCATAACATCTCATTGATTCTTTTTCTTAGCCTCTACTTTTCATTTTTTCATAGCCTTTTATTTCTATTTCTTCTCTACTTCCTTATGTTTTACTTTCTTCTTTGATTTTTATTTTTATAGTTTTATTTTTATTTTTTATTTTTCATTTTTATTTTTTCCTTTATTCTTATTGTCACTTATTTTTTGATTTAAATTTTTTTAACTTTGTCAGTGCTTTTGCATCTTGTTTTTGTGCCTTAGCCAATATCATTATTACAATTTTTTCATGGGTTTCTTATTCTTCACCCTCGTTATCTAAAAATTCTTATTCTATGACATTTGTATATGAAACATTGATAGATGATTTTTCTTGGATTGGGTCTGATTCTTTTGTGTGATATTTTTCCTTTTGTTTTTCTGGTTTCATTTCTTACTAGGCAACATATCTTCTATTTGTGGTGTAGGATGTGTTCTTTTATTTTATATGTGGACAAAAAGTCTACCTGTTGTCCCAATTTATGTCCCAACTAAATGTGTTTTATTTCCCTTTTAATATACCTATATCACCTCCATTTTGTTTATGGAAAATAATTCACCATTTTATTATGGATGAGATTCATATTAGAACATAACATGTTTCCCTCAACTTTTACCTAATTCTTTGGGTGCCACTTTTTATTCTTGGGTTTCCTCTATTTTTTTTTCCTCTTTCATTGACATATTGTTAGATGCTTATTCTTGCATTTAAACCACCAAATAATCTATAGTGGAGCATATGTCATGTGGAGAGAACTTCCCTATTACTTTTGGAAAGGACCTAATGAATGGGATGCTTTTATCTATATGGTCATCTAAAACTTGATATTGAAGGGGTAGAATAATTTTTGTACATGGAGTGTACAGGCAGATGTATAGTTATTCAATGATGGAAGAAAAGTAAAATTATTTTTTATATTCTTCAAAAAATTATGGGGATATTATAAACCATGAATTAAGGGTATATTATTACTCAACTCCTAAGAAAACACAATGAAAACTTCATCTTTGATGATCAGGGTCTCCAAATGGTTTATTTATTTATTCTCTTATATTGTTATTTATCCCATTATACTTATCCATTTATGCCTAGAATGGTGTATGCATATTACATAGCTAGGAAGAGTAACAAATATCCACAATAGAAACCATTTTTATCTCTCTTGATTTTTAAAGTGTTGGCATTGAAATTATCCAAGAGGCCTTGGTAGAGGTTTTGTTTTATCTTGTTTGATAGCATATCAAATATTGCCATTATGCTCCTAGGAATAACAACATATTACTTATTATTGTAGTATACTTTACATACCACTAATTTTAACATGTGTCTATAGGCTATATTCTTATAGAGGCTATGTTGATGTTGTGTTTTCTTTAGGTGGATTTTAAGTAATTGGCAGCAACCTTTCCTTTAATGGATCCCTTATTTTCATATTTGTATATGATGCTTCACTCATTCATCAACTCAGTTACCTTTTCAATGTCATGGGTGGTAATCATATGGGGTTGTTGTAATAATAAAATCTAATTGTGAATGCCATTGAGTAGAATTAGATGGTGGTGTCTGTTAACTTGAAAATAGGAATTTTGCCCAAACGTCTAACTTGATTTATGGGATGGATTTTTCTTTAGGTTTATAATTACATGTGTTATTTTCCTAATTCTAATGGAGAGTTCCTCATGATATTTATCCATCTGAGTATGGTCAATTTATACTAAATATGAATGGATATATTCTAAATTTTCCTCGAGTTGTGAAATTTCATCTAGAGGCTTTGAAAATGATCCTTCAAGATCTAGTGGTAATTATTTTTGGGGTGCATATTTTTCCTTAAGAATAATGAGGGTTCTAGATTTAATTATATGTGGATTATCCATTGTTGTTTCTCTCTTATATATTACAGAGCACTAAAGTGTAACAATGGCACTAGAAAATGTTTTGTATCATTTGGGTGCTTGGAAATGTTTTTGAAGTGAGAAGGGGTGATGACTTGGTTTTGTAGAGTTTTGAATAGTTTTTTAGGTGATGGTTGAGTATAATGACATATTTTCCAAATTTATTTGTGCATTTGTAGTTATTTGTTTTGTTGAGTTGGTCAATCTTAATGGTTAACTATTGTCTTATCAATCTTCTCAACCTTGATGACTCCCAATGTGGTATTAATGTGATTCTTATTCCTTTTTTCCTTTTCATTTATGGTGTCTTTTTAATTAATGAAACACTTAGTTATGTATGGGTTTGTTTGGTGTTTTTTTATTACTTTTAATTTGATATGATTCATGTATCTACCTAAGGGGTTGTAACCTATCAGCTTACATGTTTATCTTAATCATATAACATCATATTGCATGAAATATTTTCTTGATTTACTAGTCTTAGATTAGTTCACATAATGAGATTTATAGGACCATGCACTACTATCCCCTGTCTTTATTTTCCATAAGCTAACATTTCCTAGTTTTCAAATTGGGAGTTTGATTTTATTTTATTATTTATTCTAAGTCATCGTTTACTATTTTTAAACTTAGGGTAATATTTTTATTCTTCTTTTTCTCTCAATTTATCATTTATCAGTTTTCATAATAAATGACATCGAATAGTGAATTCATATTTCTATATTCCAAACTCACTAACATCTACAAATATTATTTGGTTATGTTGATTAATTGAATATTTTTGAACATAAGTAAACATAACACACATGATGCATACAAATATTCAAGACTTTAGATATATTTCTCATTGAAATACTTGAAGTGGTTATATAAGGTAGCTCAGAACATAGTATTCATGTATAGATAACTCAAATTACAGGATAGATATGATGATCTGTATCCATATTACTTAGTCTACATACAATTCTATAATCCAATAGTTTAGTTACAACATTTATATATGTATCTCTAATTATGTGTATCTCTATTAGTTGCCATGAAGTGTAGTCCTTATCACAACTATGTCTTTATTTAATTTTTTTCACTATATGACCAGACTTTTATGTGTTGCTAGCATATAGTTGAACCTCATGAAGAATCCTACCAATAAGTAAACATAACAATTATCATATGCCTATTATACAAAATAAAATAATATTGGATTCTTTGTAAGGCCAATATTCTTATCTTGATGTCATGTAGACTAAAATAATTGCATAATCTAAATGACATCAATTTTTTTTTATCTAGTCTAGAATGGAATTAGTTGATAATATTCTTAATATATTTTGTATAATTGGAGAATGCCCATTATTCACAATATATTAAGATCAAGTAAGACCATTTTACATAATATATTAATATTTTCTTCTTTGTAAGAGGCCAATATTCTTATCTTGATGACATGTGACATGGGAAGCTACACAATTTACATGTTATCAAATATTTTTATTTACCGTAGAATGGGATTAATTGATACTATTATTAATGATATATTTTTTAGAAGGGGAACATTCCCATTAATCAAAATACATTAAGTGTTGGGATAAACCCTTCATAAAATCATGAGTTCATATTTCATTGTTTCAAATACAAGTGATGTTTACTAGTAGAGTCATGTAAGTTAAACTAATGCTTATTCAATTAATATTTCATAAGTATAAATATTAGTATATGTAAGATGAGTACATAATTTTTTTCACCATATTGGGGAGATTTACCATATAATACATTTAAATACTAAATGAAAGTTAGAGCTAGCATGTGGTCATCCCACTTGGTGGAAATAAGGGTTCCTCTTATGTTGAAAATATTGAACTATCAGAGCGTTGCAACCACATCCAAAACATCATATCCTATAGCAGAAGAAAACTTATGCACCCTAATGCCATTATCCTATGTTAGGATGGTGGAAAACCTACCTCTTCAAACATAATTATTTCATGTGATTGTTGGATATAGGAATCATATGAATAATTTGAATAGGATTGAAGTATAGTGTGCTTCAACATTATTCTTGATCCCATATATGAAACTTCAAGAATATGTGGCATAATGCATGCATTATATTCTTGAGCATCAAGAAAGTACCAAATAGTCAAGCAAAATCCACTCCATTGTAACCAAGGTGTAAGGGTATGTACCACCTAAAAGGTAGAGCATGTACCTTTATTCATTATATCTATTAAATGCACATGAGCAAATAAAAATTACCCTTTATGTACATCAAAGTTGAATATAGTGTCACACACGAAGAAAGGTATCCATCAAGGAAAAAGAGGCATGCAATGGTGAATTCATCAAATAAAGATGATATGGGATATGTATCCAGGAAAGGGAAACATTTGGATATTTTGGTATACACCCAATAGAATAATTTCACTAACCATGGTTTCTAGACATCTCAAAAACTATCATATTGCATAGAATTAGATACTAAAAGAATCTAGGGAATCAAGATAATAAGACATGTTATGAAATATTTTAATAAGGGATTTTAAGCCTTTTTTTATCATTTTGATTTTATTATAATAGGGTAGATTTGATTTGTAGTAGTTGTACAAAGGATGCAATAAGACATGGACACCTCTTAATATCGAGTCAAGTGAGTTAAGTAGGGAATTTATTTTAAAATTCATAACAAGTAAATGTATAGTTATCTCTTGTGAGGTTGGATGTGTTGTACAAACTAAAATAGTGATTTTTTCCACCCCAAAACATGAGATCTTGTGAAAACATGATAAGGATCGCCAAGGAAAAGAAATGAAACATTGTATTAGAAGATCAGACAGATTTTAGTTTGGGGTAGGTGGTTCCCCAAAAGATAAAAATATGGAATGTATATAAAGGTGTCAAGGATAATAATCAATGAGGGTTGTGTAAAATGAGTTGAAGAAGGGATCTATGTGCATACAGAAGTAATAGAAAGACACATTGGATGCACATAGAAGGGATATAACACATATAAGAAGTTGGTATGCATATAAAGTCAAGGGTATAACATGAATTAATGGGTTCCAATCACAAATATGAAAATGGAATAATTAATTGAGATTTATGATGAAGAACTATCTAGTCCATCATTTGAGCCTAAGGTAGAGGAAGGTGAGAAAGACAAGCACAAGGAAAAGAGGCTCAAGACCATATTCTTGAGCATGTTGCGAATGAGGATAAGGAGGCTTGAAATTTGGTTCTAAAGTATGTAGGGAATGATTTGAAGGATGAATTAGAGATATTTTTAGACATTACTACTTAGATTATTATGTTTCTATTGAGACATATATAGATAGATCCTTGCCTCTCTTCCCCTTATAGCCTAGAATAGAGGGTTTTTCTATCTAAAGAGTATAAACTCCATGGATATTTTGTCCTTAATAATTATATGATATTTATGATTCGTAGATTCTAAATAAAGATATATTCCAAGCATTAGGACTAATTGAGTTCATTTTCTATGAAAAATATACCTAACAATGAAATGTCTAAGCTAAAAAGGAAAGTCGATGGACTGAAGGAGGAATTTGATACTTCTAAGAGCAAAGTGGATAGTTTTTATTTTAAGCTACATAATATTAGATCAAAAATGGAAAATTTTAGTATGTTTAGTGTATTAGTTATAGATAACTATGTGAAATACTTAGATCACTTCTATGATTTAGTTGATATAGAGCAAAGCTAAGTTATTGGGCTAAGGTCAGGAAGGCACTAGTAAGTGCACTAGGGGTAACAATCTAGTTACTAAATAGAAAATTCAAGAACTGTATGCACTAATTAACCATCTAAAACTTATGAATGAGGGATGGAAGATAACCTTGAATATGGATAATATTACTTTCCTTAACATTTTACCTCCTTGGTGTCATGGAAGTTTTTCTTTCATTTTGTTGTCAATTTACCTTTTGTTGTATCTTGTTCTAATTCCTAACCAACTATGATCTGGTTGTTGTATTTTTGTATAGATTAGGAGTCGCATCATGTGTTTAGATTTGAAGTTTATCTTTATTTTTATATTTATTTATTTTTAATAGGGTAGTATCCCTATAAAAATCCCATTTTTACCCTTAAGTAAAAATATTAATAATATAGTCCATGTTTGTCAAATTATTGTTATCTTGTTCAGAATGGGCATATTCCCATTCTACACTAGTCTATATTATAAATATTATCAAAATTGGATAATATAGATGTTTATGTTCTTCTATGATTCAATCCCATGAAAATTTATACATATAAATATTAATAACAATCCTTTCAAATTTATGATCTTGTGACTAAATAGATTGTTTGTACATGGTTTACAAACATGATCCACTCAAAAATTTATGAATAACTATTCACAATAGGAAATAGTGGCTCTTGTGGGAAGTGATCCTTATCGATATATTCCATTTATTAAAGAATCTAAAAAAGAGATGAGTGATTTATAGAAACATACTCTCCATATATCTATCACAATGACCTCTGGTTGTTTCATTCCCTGTCAGGGGAACATCAAGTAATGGGGATAGTGTTAAACATGAAATGCATTTTAGATAATGTATGAAGTGTTCAAGTGGACCAAATAATAAAAAATCATTCATTCCAAATTATTAAAATGGAACTAGGGGTTGTATATATATATATATATATATATATATATATATATATATATATATATATATATATATATATATATATATATAAAAGTGGCATGGTTCATTTAAAACAAATCAAAAAGATTCATGTCATTCTTATAGTTGGAAATTAGAACTGTATAAAATGGGGACACCATTGGAGTAGAAACCAATCAAAGTATATATAATATCATTTAGAATAATTTATTAATATGCATTCACTTAAAGTATCACCCACAAATTTAATGTTGATAAAGAATTGGAAAAAAAAACTTTTCATTCATAAATGTTTACATATATAAGGAGGAAACTATTATCAAAGATAGAAAAAGAAACATCTTTATCACACATCCAAGAGCTAAGTGCATCTACAAGGCAGAAAACTCTATTGATTTAGGATGAAAAGAAATTTAAGAAAGTGAATATTCAACATATTAATAGATTTAATTTTTTCATATTCAATGAAAAATCATTCAATATTGAAGTTAAACACTACCACCAAGCTCCTTCTAAGTACCATTATCGATCCCTTGATTTACCAAGTGTCGATAAACTAGTTAGTTCTGTAATGAGAAATTATGTTCCTCTTCAGTGAGAGTCAATATTGTTTCCATTTAGAAAATTAATTGGTAATATATTTGACATTTATCTCAGACATGAATTCTAGGATTTTAAGACTAAATTATACATTATAAATAAACAACATACTAACGTAGTTCAAAAATGTATCATGGAAAACAATGTGTTTGATAATTTACATAAAAGAATAAAAAAAAGGTTAGATGGTATTATTTATGCCAAATATATAATAGAGAAAATAGTTATTATTAAAAAATAAAAATTTATGTTGAACAAAACATGGGTTGTAAAATAATTTATTAATTAGTTGTACAAAGATATGCTGATGTGGATACTAGAAAAAAAAGCCACAACACCTAGGTTATGGGCATGATAAGGTATTTAAAAAAATACTTTAAATTTTTAATTAAATTAATTTAATAATAAAATAAAATAAATTAAAATATTCATTTATTTACGTTATATATCATATTAATGTAGAAAAAAATTATGTTCACATACAGGGATTTGAAAAAGAGTGTATGAACATTTTTGAAAAACTAAAAGTTGACAACCTTAGTAATAAAATACCATTTATCTTTATTCCCAACAAAACATGGGGAAAATGGCTTCTATTTTTTTATCTTTAAAATAATGGTGGGATAAGTCATAACCCTAACAAAGAAAGTGACCATGATTTCAAGCCAGATTCATTAAACAAACTTATGACATGATTATTCAAAGGCACAAAGGGAACAAAAGGTATGTTTGTTGAAGAATTATCTATGCACAAAGATATAATTATGAGTGAGAATGTTTGTATATGAGTGACACTTGAACCTGGTCTAAATGTATAAAATTTAAGTGCCTACTAAAAAAGAGTGAAAGAGAATAGATTTTCAAGGGTTCATGAAGAAGTAGCTCTAATGGAGTGCATTGCATCAAATGTGATTGAAAATTTTGGCATCCATGAAACTTATTTTTTTCAATTATGTGATGAATTTAGAGATGAAAATGGAAAAGGAAATAGGATAAAAACATATGATAATAAAAAAGTATTAAAGGATTTCATCAACCTCTTAGAATTATGTGTATCATCAACTACTAAACATTCTCAACCAAGGGAGGAAGCTACTTATGAGTTGACATGACAATGTGTTTTTTATTTTTCAATTGGCTAGAACGTTGGAAACACTATAAAACCATGTTTATCCACTTTGTCTAGAGATGGTTATTGCATATTTTTAAAGCCTTATGACTGATATCACACAAATGATATTATAGATATAATATCCTAGATTGGCTTTAGTGCAATGAATTTTGTGTGCATATTTATTGATATAGTGCTCAAAATTACATTTATCTAGATGGAAAACTCTAAATAAAATAATGAAATCATTTCTAAATAATGTTACAAGGTTTTGAATAATGAAGGTGGGTTTGATGGAATTTCAATTATATTTAGCATAAATGGTATTCATGATTGAAAAGATATGTTTGATAAATAAGTTAGAATAAAACTTTACTTGTCACACACCGATCCCTTGGACATTGTGAGGCCAATCAATATTTGGATTGTCTTATTAAAGCATTCATTAAAGTATGAGAGATCATTCAAGTTTTGGTACCACATGTTAAAAAGACACAACATAGACTCATCCCATGTTTTAATACTTTATGGAGACACAAATGCAATACAAATTTCCAAAAGTTTAAACACGACTTCATTGATATGCATAGTTTTAAATCCATATCATGAAATTATGATTTTAAAATACTAAATATATCTCACTACAATTTTGAATACATACTTTTTTGATAATATCATAAAATTAGCATACTGCACTGAATTATTTTCATATTTAAAGTCAATAATTTGGATCATGACATATAACACACTGAATTAACTAGATTGCACTATTTTTGAAAATAAATAGACATTTTTTCTAAGATATTAGATTTTTTCATATAGGTAGCCACCCATTATAAGTAATTTTAAATTCCAATTCTAAACCTTTATGTTTCATGTTATTATAAATTATTAATCCATTGTAAAAAATGGTGAATGTAGATGGAGAGGTTGATGGATCTAAGGGCAAAATAAATCAATGGTCATCTTAAACTCAAGGGGAGAAAACTAAATGGCTAATGGAGATAACTAAATATCTAAAAGATACATCTAACCAGAAATATGAACTTTTACAGAACATGCAATTTATTTTGGTAAGCATAAATTCTACATGAAAATATGCTTTGCCAATTATCATGATAGGCCATAAGATTATTGACAAAATGAAAATTAAATTTTATTTCATGATTCAATATTGCATGAGAGAAAACATTACAATATAAAAGACAATGGTTATTCATTTCACTTTCCCAATGTGCTCTTCCTATTCCTATGGGGATGAAAAATAACTTGTTGAATAAGATAAATGCAACCTAATGAGATAAATGACACTTAGGATATATATATATATATATATATATATATATATATATATATATATATATATATATATTGTTACAACCCCTTCCCACATAATATACAAGGGTCTTTGTTAGATCAAGAACTAATCTAATTTTCAAAATTTTCTCATCCAAGTTCTTTTGTCAAGATGTCTACTAGTTACTTTGTTGTCAGGCAATGCTGCAACTTGACACTACCATCTTTCACATAGTGCCAAATCAGATGAAATTTAGTATTGATATGCTTGATTCAGTCATTAAAGACTACATTCTTTTACATCTAGATTGTATAAGTGTTATCAACCATGAGAGGCATTGACAAAACTATTGCTCCTATAAAAATAAAAGAACCCTTCTAAGCAACAAGATCTCTCTATTTGCCTCTAAAGTCGCCATATATTTTTATTTTTCTAAATAAATTACCATTACTTATTAATTCTTAGATTCATAATTGAAAACTATTATTTTGAAATTCATCATAAAATTGAAGATGGACTTTCCATCTTTATAGTCACCAACATAGTCAAAATATGTGTACCCAACTAGTTTGAAGTCTCCTACCCTAGAGTATTTGAGCTTAAAATTTTGTGTTCTTTTGAGAAATATGAGGACCCATTTTTTTGTTACCCAATGACTATCCTTGGGTTGTTGCATTAATATTTAAATTACACCAACTACAATTTATATATATGGTCAATTTTTGGTCACATAAATTAGACTTACAATGAGTTGCTTATATTTAGTGGAATCAACCAAATTATTGAATCTTTAGATGTCAATTTGAGATTTTATTTCATGGGTGAGCTGAGAGGCTTATAATCTGATGTGGCTCTAATACCACTTTATGTGGATTTAATACCACTTGATTTAGCTTCTAGCCACATATATGGATTCACCAATCCATATATCTCTCTTTAAACGTTAAAATTAACAATTCCTCTCATAAAATCAATATTTTCTCATTAATCAAACACTCAAAAAATACAAAAGCTTAAACAACCTTATCTCTAAACTCAATACATAACTTGGACACAAGCCAAGGAGGCTTCTAAATCCATCCATAAGCCTTTCCTTCATAAACTTTCTTATTTTATTTTAGCCTAACTAAACTAGCAAAGGATACAAGCACTTATATTATGTGCTTTAGGAAAACAATAAAAGGGGCCCCAAGTTGGTACCAACCCTTCACATGGGGGAATGTCCCAGAAAGAACACATGGAATCTCAAATAAATACATGCCACTTTACACAAATGGGTTATTATTTTCTTAAGATAATACTCTACCAAGAAAAATACACCAAATTCACATGGCCTTCACATAATAAGTCAAAAAGCTAAAGGAGCTTCCAATTTAGAATAGTACACCTTATCTCCTCATCATCACAAACCTACAAAGTTTGATTGATTCACCTTTTAACCATTATTTCTTATCCTCTCATGTCAAATTCATCCCATTCAACATGTTTATACAATCACTTTGCACAAGAGTCCAATTAGGTAAGGAATATCTCACAATCATGGATCTCCCACTAGCATGTGCATCCAAAATGTTGTCCCCCACTTAGAATTTCGACCCATATGCATAATATATTCAAAAAACAATTTCTTTATGTAATTTTTAATAAATTTGGTGCCCCGTTACACCTATCCATCATAAATAGTGTTGTAGGCACTTCATCAGGATGATTAGTGTGTACCACACCATCAATGAATAGTACTGCATGAATAGTGTTTTAGCCACCACATCATTCTCTTCCAGTTTGAAAAAATAATCTCCTATTATTTTACATAATTTTATCCATTCCATTTATTTTGTAAAAAAGAAGAAAACACACCACTCTATTTTGGGTGATTCAAGATTCCCTGATCCTTTGGATGCTCCTGCATTAGACATCCAAGGTAATTAATGTGATCTCATGATCACATAGAGGGGGTGAGTGGTAGAACCACCCTTTCTATTATGAAACATAATTACCTAATCATCCCCTTAAAATACACCATGAGCACTTGGATAATTTTCATTTTCTTTCTCCTCTTCTAGCTTTTCCAAAACCATCCCTATGGGACCAAAAACTATCCTCCAAAAACATATCTATATTCTAGTAGATTTATATGTGGGCCACATACCACCATTGTAGACACTTTTGGGATCATATCCACACAAAACATACTCATGAGATCATATATCCCATCCAAAACTGACCTCCTCTGCCAAGATGTTCTATCATGTATCTTATCAACCCATGTGATCTCTAGCCCACCATTGACCATCCACCTCCACCAAAATCCATCCTAGCTTTCTGCACAACTCTTCCAACCACTTTTTGGATCTCCCACACTATAAATCACCATCTATAGATCATATATTATGGATACAACATCATTCTATGTACTCTCATCACATGCACATACATCAAGGAAAATAAAAATTTGCTCCATAACTTCATGATCCTCTAAAGGCATGATATCAAACTCTTCTAAATGTGCATTATTTTTCACAAAAATCACACCCAATGTTTCTTCACAAGAAAAATTCAAACATTATTCACCAAATTTATCATTCTCCTTATGATCTTCAATTTCACCATGGGCTACCAATATTCCATTCAAAACAACTCCTGTGGTTATTATATCATCTCCTACAACTCTAATTTTATCCTCCACACATGGTTGCAACTCCACCAAAATATTCCTTTGTACAATTTCTTGCACAATTTCTTATCTCTACAACTCCTCATGGCTGAAATCTTCCTCTCCTTATAACTCCTCATGGATGCAATCTCCATCATCCTCTATAGTAGCATGTGTGCATACTTGCACATCATCTTCATCTATAACTTCCTCCAAAGAATCTTGTAATTCTATATGGATGAAATTTCTATCTTCTTTCATATCCATAAATTCCTTTCGATTATCACATAATGTGTCTTAACATCAAGTTTAACAATAATAACATTTGCATCCTCCTTCATGAGGAATCCATCTCGCACATGCTACTCACATGATAGCTCCTTGTTGTCTTCAAAGAAAACCATCTTCCTCTCTTCACTCATATTTCCCTTCATGGTAATTTTATCCTTAATATTCTATTATATATTTTCTTTATTCTTATTCAATGTGGCTATCTCTCTCTTCAATGTATCCACTTTTAATCTTAAATCTTTAGCGCTTTTGAGCAGTAACTCCAATAGTCTGCTCCATGTATTTAGATTTTTCTCCATTCTCTTTTTGGTGGAATTTTTCCACTCTTCTTATCCATATTAATAACCTATAAAATAAACAAACAACATAATAACCTCACATTATCAACTCAAACTCTCCTCTCACATCCTCTACCCAAGGAATCATAACTTGCTCTGATACCACATAATGTGGCTCTAACATCACTCGATGTGGCCTCCAACCACATGAATGGATTAAAAAATCCATATATCTCTCTTTAAACATTGAAATCAATAATTTCTCTCATTAAATCAATATATTTTCATTAATCATCTCTCAACAAATACAAAAGCTTAAACAAGCTTATCTCTCAACTCAATACATAACTTTTCCACATGCCAAGGAGGCTTCCAAAGGCATCTAAAAACCATTATTTCACAAACTCACCTACTCTATTCTATCCTAACTAAAAAATCAAAGGATACAAACACTTATATAATGTGGATGAGGAAAAAAATAAAATGGGGCCCAAGTTGGCACCAACCCCTTCACATGGGGGAATCTCCCACCAAGAACACATGAAATCTCCAATAAATACATGCCACTTTACACACATGGGTAATTATTTTCTTAAGATAAGGCTCCACCAAGAAAAATGTGCCAAATTCACATGTCCTTCACATGAAAATTCAAAAATCTAAAGGAGATTCGTCATCATCACAAACATCCAAAGGTTGATTGATTCACCTTTTGACCATTCTCTATTATCCTCTTATGGAAAATTTGTCCCATTCAACATGTGTGTATAATAATTTTGCATAAGATTCCAAATAGGTAAGGAATCTCTCACAATCATAGATCGCCCACTAGCATGTGCATCCAAAAATGTGTCCCCTACTTGGAATTTCAACCCATATGCATACTAGATGCCAATAATAACTCCTTTTATGTGATTTTCATGAAATATGTCACCCCATGCCACTTATCAATAATAAATAATGTTGTGGACACCTCATTAAGATGAATAGTGTTTGCCACATCATTAGTGAATAGTAATACATGAATAGTGATATATGAATAGTGTTTTGGCCACCACATCATTCTCCTCTAGTTGAAAAAAATCATCTCCTACAAGTTTCTATGATTGTATCTATGTCATTTATTATTAAAAAAGAATAAAACACACCACTCTATTTTTAGGTGATGCAAGATTGCTCGATCCCTTGGATGCTCCTGCATTAGACCTCTAAGGTAATTAGTGTGATCTCATGATCACATAGAAGGGGTGAGTGGTAAAACCACCCTTTCAATCACCCAACATAATGACCTCATAATAACCTTACAATACACCATGAACGCCTAAAGAATTTTCCGTTTCTTTTTCCACTTCCAACATCTACATATTGGCTTTTCCAAAACCATTTAATGGGACCAAAAACCATCCTCATCCAAAAACATAACCATATTCCAATGGATTTAGATGTGGGACAAATCTAACCATCATAAAAACTCATGGGATCACACCCACCACAAACCATACTCATAGGATCATATCTTCCATCTGAAACTGACCTCCTCTACTAAGATTCTCCATCATGCATCTTATTAATATATATGAGCTCTATCCCACCACTGACCATCCACCTCCACCAAAAATAATCTTGGCTTTCTACACAACTCATCCAATCACCTGTTATATATCCCACACCATAAATCACCATATTTAACTCCTTTATCATGATTGAAACATCATTCTCTACACTCTCATCACATGCACATACATAAGGGAAAATAGAAATCCCCTTAACAACTTCATCATGCTCCAAAGGCATGATATCAAACTCTTCACATGTGCATTCTTTTACACAAATATCACACCCAATGTTTCTTCACAAGAAACATTCAAGCATTCTTCACCAATTTCAACATTCTCCTCATGCTCTTTAGTTTCACCATGGGCTAACAATGATCCATTCAAAATAACTCATGTGGTTGTTCCATCCCTACAACTTTAATTTAAGCCTCCACACATGGATTCAACTCTACCACAATATTCCTTTATTCATTTTCTTTCACAACTTATTCTCTCTACAACTCTTCATGGCTAAAATATTCCTCTCCTTGCAACTCATTTTGGATGAAATCTACATCATGTTCCATGTTATCATGTACACATACTTGCACATCATCTTCATCCACAACTTCTTCTAAATAAGCTTGCAACTCTATATGGATTCAATTTATATATTTATTCATATCCATAAATTCCTTCCCATTATCATACATTGAGTCTTCAACATCAAGCTCAACAAAAATAACATTTGTATCCTCCTTCATGAGGAATCCATCTCCCATAGGCTTCTCACATGGCAGCTCCTTGTTATCTTCAAAGAAAACCATCTTCTTCTTTTCACTCATATTACCCTTCATGGAAATTTTCTCCTTCATCTTCTCCTCTTTCTTTTCTTTATTATTCTTCCACATGGATATCAATCTCTTCAATGCATCCACCTTTGATCTTAGGGAGTCTACCATTTTCCACATTGAATCTTCATCAATGTCACAATCTTTAGTTCTTTCCAACAGTAACTCTAATAGTTTGATCTATGTATTTAGCTTCTTATCCCATTATCTTTTTATTAGAATTCTTCCACTCTTCATTTCGATCTTTATAACCTATAAAATACACAAAAAACAAAATAACATCACATTATAAACTCAAACTCTCCTCTCACATAATCTACCCAAAGAATCAAAACTTGTTATGATACCACTTGATGTGGCCTCTAACCACATGAGTGGATTCACCAATTCATATATCTCTCTTTAAACATTAAACTCAATAATTCCTCTCATAAAATAAATATATTATCATTAATCATCTCTCAACAAATACAAAAGCTTAAACAATATTATCTCTCAACTAAATACATAACTTGGCCACATGCCAAGGAGGCTTTTAAAGTTATCCACAAGACTATATTTCACAAACTCACCTAATATCTTCTATCCTAACTAAACAAGCAAATGATATAAGAACTTATAGAATGCACATGAATAAAACAACAAAAGGGGGCCTAAGTTGGCACCAACCCTTCACATGGGGGAATATCCCACTAAGAAAACATGAAATCTCCAAGAAATCCATGCTAATTTATACACATGGGTCATTATGTGCTAATAAAAGTTTCCAACAAGAAAAAATGTGCCAACTTCACATGGTCTTCACATGACAAGTCAGAAAGCTAAAGGAGATTCCAATTTGGAATAGTTCACCTTGTCTCCTCATCATTATAAACCTCCAAAGGTTGATTGATTCACCTTTTTACCATTCTCTCTTATCCTCTCATGGAAAATTTGTCCCATTCAACATGTGTGTACAATCACTTTCTTGAAGAGTCCAAATAGCTAAGGAATCTCTCATAATCATGGATCTCCCACTAAATGTACATCCCAAAAAGTATCCCCCACTTGGAATTTTGACCCATATGCATATAAAATGCCAAAAACAAGTACCTTTATGTAATTTAAAATAAAAGTGGTACACCAGACCACCTATCCATCATAAATAGTTTTGTGGACACCTCATCAAAATGAATAGTGTCTACCACATCATTGGTGAACAGTACTACATTAATATTGTTTCATGAATAGTGTTTTGGTTTCCAAATCACAATATTTCATTCCAAACTTGCTCAAAATGTCACAAATGTACTCTACTGAGTGATGAATAAATAAATTAGTTTTTGAATTACTTCAATACCCAAGTAGTAATAAAGGTAACCTAAATTAGTCATTTCAAAACTTTTCATCAACTTTGATTTGAAATTTATAGTGTATCATTAATTATTCCTTATGATGGGTAGATAATCAACACACAACATCAAAAATATAACTATTTTGAAGAAAAGAGTTGCATCTTAAAAATAAATAAAAATTGAAGTCCATATTCATGAGATGCTCAGCTAGTTTGTCATACCATGTTCAAGGGTTTTTTTAAAATTATATAATGATTTTTCTAGTTTGTACACCTTGTGCTCTTGTTCATTTACTATAAAACCTTTGGTTTTTTTCTTGTACATAATTTTCTTGAGATCACCATTCATGAATTAAATTTTTATGTTCTTTAGGTTCACTTTCCATCCATTGTGAACTTCCAGAGCCAACATGGTTTGAATGGTAGTCCATTTTGTTTTAGGTACAAAGGTTTCATTATATTCAATTCCTTATTTTTTTGTATGTCCCTTTATGACAAGCCTTGGTTAATGATTTGAAAATGAACCATCAGCCTTGTACTTACTACATTAAACCCACTTGCATCCATATGGAGGATAAACTAATTTCCAGGTCCCATTTTTGACTAATGCATTATAATCATTTTTCATTGCTTTTATCCAAGATTAAATATTTTCACCCTATTTGAAATATGTTGGTTTTAAATCAAACACAACATTGAGTTCTTATAAATAATCATTCAAGGTGATATTTTCAATTCTATCTTGAATTTATTCAAGGGAATTATCTAATTATGATGTGAATACATGTGCACTTATTATGCTTATTTTCCCAAATTTATTAGGTTTCACATCTTTCAATGTTTGAATGGCTAACTTAAGCACCTATTTATATGTTTTAGGTGTTTTAAATTCATCCTCTGAAGTTCCATCACTTTTTACCCTATGTATTTCGGGGAGACTATTTATTGTCTGATGAAGTTTCATTATCCCATTCCATATGAGTTTAAATATCATGTATAGGATACAATATAAAATCAATGTATTCCCAACCATGTATCTCCTTCTCGTTGTCTAGAATATCCAAATCACTTTATCTATTGATGTCAAAATTTGTATATTTATCAAGTCAACTTAGCTATTAATCAATATTCTCTTTATCCTTTGTATTCTCACAAAAGATAACTTCTTTTGTGACAAGAAACTTATTCTCTTTCTCATTGTATAGCCTATATGCCTTGGAGGATTCAAAATATCCCAAATGGATGCATTTTTGACTCATGTGGTTCAAATTATTTATTTTCAATGTGTAACAAGTGGATCCAAAAATATAAAGATGTTGAACTAAAGGGAGATAACCATCCCACATCTCATACAAAGTCTTGGATTCAAGATATATTGATGGTGATTTGTTTTAGAGGTATATTATTATTTTATCTACATTAGATCAGAATTGCTTATTTCCATTTTATAACACAACATAACATGAATCATATTCATCACAATTATATTCATCCTTTCCACAACTCTATTTTGTTATGGAGTGTAAGGAATTGTGAGATGGTGTTTGATCCCATTTTTTTCAGGATAGGATTCAAATTTTTTTGAAGTGTATTCATCATTATTGTATATCTTGAGTGTCTTTATTTAGGGTTTAGTTTGGGTTGAAACTTTTATAATGTCTTGAAGGCTTCTAGTTTTTTCTTTAAAAAGTATATCCAAGTCATTTTATTGTAGTGATAAATGAACAACATGAATTACTTATGACCACCAGTGGAGAGGATTGAAGAGAACATAAGTCTAAGTGAACCAGTTATAACTTTATATCATCTTGACACTATAAATTAGAGAACATTTCTCATCTATTTATCCAATATATATGCTTCACACTTTTCATTTGATTTTATAGGCAATGTAGGCATGCCAACAAAACCATTCTTTTTTAATACATGAATTATGTTATACTAAGTGTGCCTAAATATTGTATGCCAAAACATGTTTGGAGAAATTTTTTATTCTTTAAGATGAGCATAATTCCTTGAATCTTATGTCTCACCCCTGAGTTTGAGTAGTTTCCCTTCCTCATATCCAGTCAAGATGAATGCATTGTAACTTTTTCTCCTAATAGTGACATCACCATTATACAACACAATGGAATGGCCTTTTTTCCTTATGATAATTAGGCAAAATAAATTTCATTTAAATTGAGGAAGGTATAGGAAATTTTTTATTTTTAAATATGGAAGCCATTGACACTTAATTATTATTGTACCTCTTCCTTATGGTTGCATATTTGATCTATCTATGAGTTATTCTGCACCACAACTTCTTCACTCAACTCATCAAAGAAGTATTTTTGAAAATTCATATGTATAGTGTCACAAGTATCAATAAATAAAGCATAAAACAATGAATAGATAATTGAGAAACTTTTTGCTTCATCATCTATACTAGAAAACACACATTCACTAGTGAACTAGGTAGATTTTGAATCTTTTATTTTCTTTGAATTTTTCCTCTTTATTCTTATAATATGTTTCAATTTTATCCCTTGAATTTATGAATTAATGAGTCTCAAGGATTCCCTTTTTGTCACACCATTTATAGTAGAGGTTTTTTTTATCATTCTATTTTTGACCACCTTGATTTTCATTTTTCCCACCTTTTCCCTTGTAGTTCTTTTTGTACTTATTATTGCGTTCATTTTTTGAAGATGTGGCCTTTTTAGATGTTTTGAAAGAATTTGATTTGACATAAAACACACTTTATCCTATTGTGGACTCATTTTTTCTTCCAAAGGCCTTTATTCTTTATACCATTTTTCTAACTAATTAATCAAATGTGAGTCTTCAGCTAATTGCTTGCTTGTAGTTACTCCAAGTAGGTCGAATATTTGGGAAGAAGTAATTTTATGAATGTGATCATTTACATGTTGATTTTGACACCTAGTACATCTACATCATGCTTGATAGCATGTATCCTTTAAGTAAGTCTCATCACATCATCATATTTCAACTCAAAGTTGAATAGATTCAAATACAACTAAATGAATTCTAACTCTGAGTGTGAATCATATATCTCCTTTAATTTGTGAAATGATTTACATGAAATATTAAAATCTTTTATACAAAGAAACACATATCCATCAACTAAGGCCCTCATAAGGGCCAATGTTTTTTGATTTTTTTACTTCCATGCCTAAATATCCTTTGCATTCCCTATTGTCTCAACTAGTTGTTTCTCTCCATCATAAATATTGAACCCTAGATCATTGAAGATGAATATGTTCTCAAATTATCGAGACCATTCTCATTAGCTATCTTTGTTAGTCAACATTGTGGTAATGATAGGTTTGATTGAATGCATGGTTTTGAGTTTTCAATTTTGAGTTTGGAGTTGGAGTTTTTTTAACCCCAATTAGTTCCTTATCACTCCAAAATGGTCCCTTTTTATATATATCACTAGACCAAAATACCAAACCTCTCGATATACCCTCCCTTATACCCATTAGTATGTGGAAGAAGATATCCCTTTTTATATATTTAGTAGTACATGAAAAGAATCCTTAAGGTAAATGATAATAGAGTGGTATGTGGTACATAGATGGAATGTGAAAATGATTCACCCTATCATTAGCATTGGTTTAAAAATAAAACCTCATACATCAATATACTTATTTTTTTTATTGATTTTTTAGATTTATGCCTATCAATAGTGAGGAATGGGTAAAAGAGTATCTCTCCTCATTTCTCCTTGAATTTTAAAAATTTGGTTGTTGTTTTCCAAATTTTCTAAGAGTAACTTGCTCAAGCCAATTTGAATAAAAAAATTATTTTCAAATTTTGAAAAGGAAATTTAAATGAAAATATAAATTTTGATTTTTAATGAATAAGATTAAAAAAATATGTACCTTTATCCTTTTTATTTTATGTGGAAAAGAATAATATTCTAATATTGGAAAATAAATATGTACAACCTCCTCTTGTTTTTCCATGGTTGTAATCAGTAACCGATAATTAGAAAGGACACATCATATATGTTTGTTGTTAGAATACTTCAATTAGATGCTACATCTCAATAAGAAGGTAGTGCATAGCTAAGTGTTCAGTATTGGAATAAAAATATAACTATTAGTTGTGATGCCACAAAAGATAAATCTCCATTCAATAGTCTTCAAAAAGCCCATGTAGTAGAAGAGACTTAGCTAGTATGTGCCACACAAATCTTGAAACCTTTTTTATTTATTACAAGCAACATATAACAAAGAACTCAAAATGCCTTAAAGTCCTAAAAAGACACAATCAAAAATAATTCTAGCATCAAATTCAAAGGGATATTAGAGAAATCTCCATGTAATAGTAAAGACTATCAAAACAATTATCCACATAGTCCATACCACTAAATGTAGTAAAAAAATAGAAAAACACCCTCAAAATAATCAAAATGCCTTTGAAAGAATCAAAACATTATCCTTAAAACCCTGAATTGCCACTTAAATTATTGTGCTTAGGAAATATGTAAGAACATGTCATACAACTAGATTTAAGGAGAAAGAATGACAAAAATTAAATAACAAAAATTATAGACTCTGATACCATTTATAGGCTAAAAATATTATTGATGGAATAACAATAAAATTCTATTTCATAATTCAAGTTTGAATGAGAGCAAACATCACAATATAAAATCCAAAATCACTCATTCATTTCACATTCCCAATGTGACTCTTTCTATTCCTATGGGAATGGAAAACAACTTAATGAATAATATAAATGTAACCTAATGAGACAAATGACACCTAGGATAAACAACTATATATAAAATTATTACACTTGGCTTGTGAACATGTATTAATTGTTACCTATCCATAATTATTGAAAATTTCATTACTTCCTAATGTTTATTTTATTCATTTTTCCAAGCATTAAAAAATTATGATTTTAAAATTTTATGTAAATTTGATGGGAGACAATGTATAATCTATGAATTTTTTTAGGAATATAGGTAAGACATTAACTAGAATATTACTATTACATTAAAATAAATCAATGTAAGATTGAATGCCAATATTATTATCTTCTAAAATCCCTCCAAAATAATTCTTGTTCCTGACTTAGAATTATTTTTAATTCAAAAACTATATTTTAAAAATAAATACACATTCCAATTCAACAATGAGCATATACAACCAAGATGATATTTGACCAAGTTTTCGATGACTACATCCACACAATTTCAATTAACATTTTGGTTTACATCTAATATAGATGTTAATGTATAAAAAATTGTAATGAAACTATTGGTAATGGATAATGTTTAGTATTTTCCTTTGTTTTTTGGGATTTTGAGTATTTCAAAAAATGGAGAAAAATATTAATAATTTGGTCAATATTTGGAGGAACCTAGGATTCCTTTTATTTTTGCAAGTATTATTGTAGTCAACCCGCTAAACAAAGGAACACCTAAAGAAATTTTATCATTTTAATGAAATTTTATTCATATAAATATTTTATAAATGGGAAATGCCTTATAGTGACATTGTTTACACAACTAGACTTTATTAGTGATGTAGATCATGTAAGAACTTTTTTGAAAGAAACAAGTTTATTTTTGACAAGAGATGAACAATTCAATAAATGAAATTGAGTTTAAACTACTTAATATAAAAAATATTTTTAGGGCCTTTTTTAATTTACTTTTTAATATAAATTTATTTTTATTTGATGAGGTAAAATTTAGGTTTTACAGGGACCTCAAACCATAAGAGTGTAAAACAAAAGTATAATCAGGCCATAAACAACGTTGAGGAGCCAAAAAGAGAAAATATAAAGTACTCGAATGAGAGAGAAAAATAGGAAAATAGAAAATATTTAGGAGGAAAGTCTCTCCTATGGGTATTCAAAATATATAGGGTCCCTCACTAGAATGATCTATTTTTACTCATAAACTATTGCTCGAGTACGGTTCTCAAGGCCTTTAGTAGCTTCACCAGGGAAGATCATATAGGGACACTTTTTCCCTTTAACCTACATGGGGGAATACTTAGGGGTGACCCTTTGGGGGTGCCTTGAGGGGGGTTATTACAACCTTAGGTGATTGAATGGTAGGAAACTGAGTGAGCTGCAAAGATTGAACAAAAGCCAAGACTATGGATTTGGCCTATCTATGAAAAGAGTTCTAGTCTTGAATGAGGTTGGAAAGGCCCATCCCTAATTTTTTAACCTTGGAATTGAATTTTCTAGCTATAATTTGTTCCTTTCCATCTCATCAATCATAATGGCTTTCCTTTTCTCAGTTGTCTCCATTGGGGTACCCAATTTGAGTGAGATAGGTTTTGGTTTGGAGATAAATAACTTAAGGGGGAGGTCATTCAAGGGGACTTTGAAAATTTGTCCTAAGGGGTATGATCCTCCACTAAGGGGTTTTCTTGGGAGTCCTCCCTAGAGGAGGAACCCCTAGGGGGAACATCCTAGCCATAAAGGGCTTGGCCATGCTTAATGAAAAGGAGAATCAAACCTTGGTGGAGGATGGGATTGGTGTCATTCAATTGATTTAGCAATATGGTGCTCTTGAGGGAATTTAGAATAAAGTAAGGTAGACTAATTTTGTAGTCAATAAAATGATTAAGCAGTAGAAAGTGGTGGGAAAATATAAGAGTATATTTACCTATGAGATTCATATAACACATGATTTGAAGACAAATGTTAGGATAGCAATGCAAGAGATCAACCTATGGAAATAATTTTTTGTATGTTTACACAAAGTCATTCATCTTGAAAAATGCTAAAATAATTATTGTTTTTCATTTGATCTTTGAACACTTTGGTGTCTACACATGACATACTAGTTGTTTCATTAATGAACTCCTCCAAAACATTGATTGTGATGCTATAAATGGTCACTTATCACTTAATCCAAGCCACATCAAAATCATGGGTAATCTCAACATTGTGTTCCATGATGCACTCCATGATCTTACTAAGTCTCCCCTTTTCTACTTCTTCCATACTTTTTTTGTTCATGGACATTCTTACAAGAAAAGAGTTCCAATCTATCCCTATCACCACCCATGGAGACTATGTTCATAGACCCAACATGAGTACAATGAAATTTTTGGATGGGGTGGATTAAAAAAAGAAAGAATAGTTTGATAATCCTATTGAAGACTAGTTAAAATAACTAAGTCCCTTTCTTTTAGAATAATTATGGATTAACCTAATTAAGATCTACCCCTTTGAGATGAGGTTATACACATATAGATAAATGATTTTTTTCAATTAAATTAGTACCTTAAGCTCATATGGAATTAAGTACATTGGTAGGGACACTGATTTCATCATAATAGTTAGTTAAAAGGTGGAGTTCAACTCTAATGTTGGTAAGGAGGTCAACCACCCCATTTCCTTCCCTATAGGTGTGCATAAGTTGAAAATGAGACATGCTCTTTAAGAGATGCTTAATTTCATAAATGATGTCTTTTATGGTGTGGTAGGGTATTAATTTTCCCTCCAAGGCATTAATAATATTCAATGAATCTCCCTCTATAATGATCCTATTATGGTTGATGCTTGATGTCAGTTGTACACCCTAGAGGGCTACTTTGGCCTATTTTATGTGGTTTGTTGGGTTCCCATGGGACCCAAATATGTAGCCAGCATCTCCTCTTCAAAATTACTTATAAATCCTCCTCCCCCTATAGGTTCTAGGTCACCCTTGGAGGTGCCATTAAAGTTTAATTTCACCTAGCCATTTGGAGGAGCCTTCCATTTATTGTACTTACAGATTAAAGATTTTGAGGGAGAACATAATAATTGTGTAATGTCCTAGTTTTTAAACATAGGAAATGTTGAGGGAGGGGTGGGATCTTTTCCTTTAGGGGGGAAAGTTTTCCAATTTTTTATATGGTCTGGTAGAGGCAGAGAAAGATGCCTTTTGATTGGTATCATTTATTGAGGAAGAGACCATCATTGCAAATTTTTCATACACAGAAGAGGTCAAGATGCCAAATTAAGATGAGGGAAGGGAGATTATAAGGTGAATTACATTACACAATGAGGTTCAAGACATTATTTGGTTTGACCTAGGTCATGTTAAGATGAATTATCAACTAGTTAAATAGAGTTAAGTTGAAAGGGCATCAAGGAAAATATGGTGAACTGAATCTTTTGCACTTCAACAAATTGGGTACTTGTTAGGGATAATAATCCCCCTTTTGGTCAGGTTGTCCACTATCAAAATTTTATTCTATACCACAATCCAAAAAAAATATATCTTTGGGACTCAGATGTTTTACCCAAAAGTTTTTCCATAAATTTTATTCACTTTCCAAATTGAGGCCGATGGCATGACCTGAGGCCACTGAGTAGGAGTCATTATCTTCCACCCACCAAATAAAGTGATCTTACTTTTGGATGGATGGGATGTTGACCTGTCTTAATGATAGGTTAAGGTTATAAATATCCTAAGATTCTTCTAGTGGTAGGTCATCACTAGAGAGGACTTTCCATCACTTTTCTCCATCCTTAATTTCCTCATAATCTTTGATCTTAGATCTTGATATTTAATTAAAATGTCTATACCAAATATCCCAAATCCATTAAGTGGAGAGGGGGGGTGGGAGATAAATATGCATTTTCCTAGACATTAATTTTCTTAACATTTCTAATTTTCCATAAGATGCCTTTCTTCAAGAGGTCCTTACAATTGGTTATGGATTTACATAAGGTGGATCTATCAGTAGGGACTTCTTCCCATGGGAATTAATTATTTTCTACTCCTAGGTAATTATATTTTATGGTTATTTCCCATTCCCTATTTTCCTTCATCAGGTGCAAGCCCATTTTTTCCAATAGGGCTTTTTTCATGGATTTGATGCTTTTCAGGCCAAGACCTCCATTAGGTTTTGGAAGACATACTTTTTCCCATGCAATAAGGTTATATATAAATATTTTTTTAGTGCTCCTCCATAGGATTTTTTTTGCATTTACTAATTTTTATAGGAAATATTAGATGACAATCTAAATATAGACATTTGGTATTCAAGAATGCTTTGAATTAAGGCCTTGAAGAGCTGGTATTTCCCTACCTAGATAAGAAGGTATTCTTTCCAACCCACTAATTTTATTTGAATTCAATCAATTAAGGGGTTCCAAAGTTGAGAGTCCATTTTTACTACAAATAGAGGGATACTTAAGTGGCTTGCTATTAGTTTGCACCCTTGACAATGTAGGATTTTGGAAATTCTTTTTTTTTGAAGTGGTGGGGTATTGATAAAGAATAGGGAGATCTTTTCAAATTTAATACATTGGTTAGAAACCGTTTGATAAATGTTTAGGGTGCATTATGGATGCTTAGTTTCCTCAATAGAAGTGTCTCCAAAGACTATAGTGTCATCAAAAAACTATTGGTGAGTGATAGGATATGTATTCTAGGCCACCGAGACATCCTTAATAAGGCCCTGAGATTAGGCTCTCTTCAATATTATTCCTAAGGTTTTTTCAAAAATGATGAAGAGGTGGGAAGAAAGGGGGTCTCCTTACCTTAAGACTATTAAATAATAAAAGAAACCTTTTGGGACACCATTTAAAATAATATAAAGTTTGTGGGTGGAAATATAATTCTAGATAATTTTCTTAGTATCATGATTCAGCTCCAACATTTCCATAATTTGCATAAATAAATGCCAAGAAACCCAATTCGAAGCTTTTGACATGTCTAGTTTGAGTAGCATGCCCTACCTTGAGGATTTATAAATATAATGCATAGATTCATGAGTTAGGACAATGCCATCTATGATTTTTCTACCCACCACAAAATCCCCTTGTAACTCCCCAAATAACTTTATTAAGAAGAGATTGCATGTGTTTCACCAAAATAGAGGAGAAAATTTTGTTGGTGGTATTACAAAGAATAATAAGCTATAAGTCTTGAATGTTAGTGGCACATTATTTTTTTGGGATTAGGACTAGTGAGGTATTGTTGATTTATTTGAGGATAGATTTACATTGAAAACATTCTCTAGCAGCATCATCAACCTCTAGGTGGACAATGTCCTAGAAATTTTGGAAGAAAAAAGGTGGGAACTCATCGGGTCTAGGTGCCTTGAAACCTTCCATGGAGAAGAGTGCAATTTTTATTTCCTCATTTGAGGGAATATTGGTGAGAGAAGCATTGTTAGCATCTAAGAAGACTTTATCAAAATTTGAGAGGGCAGAAGAGACAAGAGAATCCTTTAGATCTCCATCATTTGAGAGTAGGTTCCTGAAAAAAATTATAGTAAGGTGGGCTATGTCATATTCATATCTACTAATGGTCGCATCTTCCATTTGAATTTGGGAAATTCTATTGATATTTTTGTGTCTTGAGACTTTATGGTGATTTTTTTTTGTATTCCTATCACCTTCCTTTAGCCATAAGCATCTAGATTTTTGCTTCTAGAAGACCTCTTCTTTTGCTTCCAAGTTATGAAAAATGAATAGGAGATATTTTTCCTTTGAATCCATGAGATCATTATAATTCCTAAAGGTACTGATCTCTTCAATAATTGAAATTTTTACTTTAAGAGCCTTTTTCTATAGATAAATATTCTTGAAAACTTCTTTATTCAAGATTTTCAACTTGGTTTTAAGAAAGTTGTTTTTTTTGTGAGGATGAACATGGAAGAACCCAAGATGGGTTGTTTCCACCAATATTTTATGGATTTTATGAAATTTGGGTGATGAAACCACATGTTTTCAAATTTGAAGGGGCTTAATTTAGGTTTAGAGATTTTGTCAACTTAAAACACAAAGGGATTATGGTCAAACTCAATCCTAGGTAGGGAAGAGAGTCTATTGGAAAATAGAATATCCAAATTTAATGAGATAATAAACCTATCAAGGTAGACTTGTATTAGATTTTATCCTAATCTTATGTTGGACCATGTCAACTGAATTCCATTAGGGTCCACATCCACTAAACCTGCATTAGCAATGAAGTCACTAACCTCCAACATGTTATCCATGAGGTTAATGAGTCCACCTTTTTTGTCTCTGAGGGTGAGGGGGTTTTGATGTCTCTAGAAACAATTTAGTTCTAATTAACATAGGTATTTTGAAAATTTGATAATGCTTTCCATAGAAGATACCTGATATATTTGGAATTAGGAGTGTAAACATTGGTTAAAATCCATTTATCATTATTGATGAGATCAGTGCACAAGACCAAAATTTTGATATTAGATTTTCATAAAAGGTCTCCCCCCTAGGACATATGGGTTTTATAAGAATTCTAAGCCACCCAAATCACTTGTGGAATTTGAGGAAATAGATTGGGTGTTGTTCCAAATTCTTGCCATACTAGATTTGAGGATGAAATCAAACATTTATATTTATTGAATGAGTAGAATGGAAGGATTCACCCTTTTACTAGTATTACAAAGGGTCCTTTGTTTCTTGGGGTTATTTAGGCTACTAACATTCCATGAGAGGTCTTTCATTTCTTATCATGTTCGACCTTAAAAGTTTATTGAGAGCCTTTAACCATCTCTTTTATAGTTTCTAAGTTCCTTGTAATCATCCTTGGGGATCTACCCATAGGTTTAAGAGCAACACCAATATTGGCATTTTTTATGCATATCTATTTTTTGAACAAGTGACAAACCCATCATTGAGGGAAAGGTCCTAGGAGGGAGAGAGAGATTCAGAACATTGTCCCACTTCTTTGCCAAGTACCAAAGATTATGAGAAAGGGGAGAGGGGGTGTTTTAGAGGGAGGGGGAAGGGAGTTATCCAAGCCAAAAAAGAGAGGGATGTTCTAAGCAAGGGATTGGGAAGACTTAGAAAATAAGTAGGGGAGGTAAGAAGTAGAGGGAAAAGAAGGGGAGGAGGAGGGAGAAGGGGAAGGTTACATAGAAGATAAAAGGATGGGGATGTGGCTCCTTGAGGGGGAGATGAGGGGAGGAGGTAGTGGTGTAGAGCTCAAGGGTGTGGAAGGGCATGTTGTGTTTAGGGGGGTAAAAATGTTGAGGGATGGGATGCACATTTAGGAGGGGAGGATAGGGCTTAGAGAGTAGACAAGGGGAAGAGAAGATAAGGAGGGGAAGGGGGAAGGGGGGCTTCATGGTAGGAGTGGGGAAAAGGAAGGGAGAAGAGGGGAAAGCCTAGGAGGGATGGGAGGGGTCAGGGAGAGGCATCCTTAAGAGACTTGAATCACATAAGGGCCCTAAGCTAGAAAGTGAAATAAGAGGAGTGAAAGAGTTAGAACAAGGAGTACCTTTGAAACTACTAGAAGGAGAAGCATTTGGGGGGGTCAGGGGAGCCACACTTAAGATGGAGGTTTGACCTTGAATCAAATTTTGGCACCTCTTTTATGATTCTTTGTTGAGAGAAGGAAACAAAGTCATTTTTGAGGCTATCTGATGGAGGATCTTTGAAACTGGTAGCAAGAGGAGTGCTTGGGAGGGCTTGGAGGGAGCCAATCCTGAGAGGTCATTCTATCTATGAATCCATCTTTGGCACATCTACCTTGATCCTTTACTAAGTGGAGTCTATTGAATCCCTAATTTTTTTGGGCAATATCAAAGCATATGAATTAGAACATCACACTATGGTAAAATTATTGCATTATTTTTGTAGATGATGTTCTGAACCCAAACATCCTTGATCTTAATTTTTTGAAGAAGGGTATTTTTGGTTAATAGGAAGATATGGACATGGGTAGAGACCATCCTTCAATAGGATAGATTGACTGGGTCAATTTTGATGGGTTGGCCTAGGGCCTGGTAATCCCATTGATGACATCTAGATCCTAGTATTATAGTGGGTGTTCAAGTAGGATTACCTATATAGGAACATCATCCATGTTTGTATTACTAAGGCTTGACCTAGCCTTCCATGTTCTAACAAAGACACTTACCTTTCCCATAAACTAGGGACCTTTTGAGAGAGCCTTTACGTAATCTTATTGATGAGAAAAATTAATTAGGAAGAAACCCCTGGATAGATAAACCACCTCCAAGTGGCTTTTGGGTTTCCATCTTTCTTTGGCCTGTTTCTAGAAGCATCAATGTTTAGGAGGTAGTCATTGACCCTAAAAAGACTAGATTTGGTGAGTTTCACATCAGCCTATTCTAAAATGAGGTCTAGAATAGGGATGGATATTTCATTGTCCACTTCGTCTAAGAAGATTTGGTGGCCCAAGGGGACCTAGCCCACCATATCTAAACCTTGGACCATGTTAGCCTAAGATGATTTGGGACCATAGGGGTCAATTTTTTTGGAGCAAGAGCTGCATTATTTTCTTGATTCAAGGTAAAAGTTGACACTTTTGGAATATTATCTAGTAGGCTAAAATATTGGTGATTCCTATAAGAGTAGTCACATGGGGCCACATTGACCTTAGGTAGTACATTTTTGAAGCATCCTATGACCAAACACTACAAAGATGACGATTCTATGATTCCTACTTAAACAAAAATTCACACTACTGAAGATCTTTTGGAATGCCCATTAGACTATGATGATCAATTTAATCTAATTTTATTACTAGTAAGATGGTATAATTCATAATTTTGTATTACGATTTTTTGATAAATAGGTACTATTGAAAAATGAAATTTTCCTCAAACATTTTTGATATTATGAATATATCCCCAAACCTTTTTGATACTATAAGTTTCTCAAAAACAAATTAATATTTAAATTTTATTATAAGTTAGGGTTTAACATGTAATATCATAATGGTCCCAAGAACTTATTTTTAATAAAATATTAGTAACTTGCCTTAAAGGAAAATAATTCTTGTATTGGTCGACTATTTCAAATATCATTTTAATTGGAAATAATTTGTTGGTATTAAGATTAGAATAACTGATGTTTAGAGTTATAGGAATTACTAAATTTATATTGTTGATAAAACATCCAAATTTTTCATATTTATGTTACCAATACTTCAATCATGCATTTAACCTTGAATTTTAGAAGATTACAAGGAAGCATTTCAATATTGGGATGTCATTTACTTACTTTAACTCAAGATTACAACATTATTTCATTCAACACTTTGAATGGATATAAAATGTGGAATTTGTTTTTATGTGGGGATATCACATTAAAAATTAGTGATAAATTTATCATATCGAATAAAGAAAACAATATGCCAGTATACATATTATTCAAAGGTGATAAAACATGCTTTATTTGTAATTAAAAAATTCTTTTTACTTTAGATTGCCTCCCAAATGAAAATTTGATGGCACCCTAAATTCAGATAGGAAAATATTCACACACTTATTTACATCGTTAGATCATGATGGGCTATTCCCAAATATGCATCACTCTAGAAACATACAAAATAACAATTGGTGACTTTGATTGAGTTATCTTGATACTATTACATAATTTGCATTTTTTAAAACAAGTTATATAGACAAAGGCAATTTCATTAAATTTTATGGTGAGATGGAATTATTTTAAATATAAAATTAATGGATACTTATAATATGTTATTGAATAATTTGTATATTATATGGAGGTTGATTAATTTTTTAGTGACTTGGAATTTCTTATGTATATACAAACAAAGGTAACTATTTTTTACATATAAATAACTTTGGTACACTAGTGAGTTGAGTAATTAATATATCTAAATGAGATAGTGTTTCCACTCAATTAATAACATATTTAAATGGAAACCTTAGTCTAAAATATAAATCTTTTAATTATATCATCATGATATGGTTCATGTAACATGATATGAAACATCGATTAAAATCATTACATGTTTGATTCAATAAATCTTCACTAACATACTTAAATTTTTTGATGAAATTTAAATCATCCCAAACCTAAACAAAGTTGATTATTTTTATTATTAAAATTATTTAAATCATATCCTATGTTTATAAAATGGTCACATTGATAATTTTCATTCACATGTACTCATTTTATATTGTTAATCAAATGATTTAAAAATGACATTATATCTCATTCGTGTGACACAATTTTTTTTTATCACTTTGGGTACATGCCATGCCCTTGATTTGTAAATATAATGTTGATTTATCTTGGCCATGATAAATTCCTTTAGACATGTGATCTATTTTCATTTCCTCTCATCCTCACATTGAAGAACTTCATTGTATATCATTAACCCTCTATGGGATTTTTTAAAAATGATAACATGACAGGTTTCTTGTTGATATTATTGCCTCAAAAATTCATGCATGTGCAAGATGTGTATGACTTAATTAGCATTGGTTTGGACGATGTGTCCTATTTTTGTAGCATATTACCATGAAATGTTTTTTGAATTCACAATTTTTATCCATGCCATGTGTCACATTTTTGAAAACTCATAATTATTTAGGTTATTTGTAACTTTTACATATTATGTTCCATATCAGGGTCCCAGTTGCATCCACATGTCAAGTTTTTATTTACTTGCATCACTATAACCCATATCCATTCATAGTATTGGTTGTAGTATTCATTAGAGTATTTAACATAATAAATTAAAAACTATGGAAGCTTACAGTCATACTATAACATCAGACATATACAAACATCTTTTGTGACATAGACTATACTTTGCGGCATCCCAAAGAAATGTATAGGCACAAATAAGAGATGTGTATATTTATATTTTGTATTTTAATTAGTCTTAAAAATTAATTTCAAGTAATACATCCTTCTATCTAATATCTCAATATCTTGAACTAAGCTTGATAGTATTATTCTATGTATTAAATTTTAATTTAATTTATTAATGATAATTGAACTAGACATAATTTTATATATTATGTGTTTTATGTATTATGTTTATGTTTAATTAATAAAGTGATGTTAAACTAATCTTAAAGATACTTTGCATGCATAATATTAATACCATGAGATAATCAAAATATGAACTCATAATATAATGTAGAGTTTAATTAGTCAAAACACATTTGCATTCAAAATTATTTACCATGAAAGATGAAGAATGGGTGAAAAAAAATTATATTTTAAATACATTAATAATGAAAAGATACAAGTAAAAAAGGGACATAATGAATGTTGATATTTCATAACAATATCATACTTGGAAACCTCATCTTGATGTTCATTTAGTGTGTGGTTATGTGTGAGAGATATAATGACATGCAATGCAATATCATTATCACACATTCTTGAATTTATAAAGTTTGTCTTGATAATTTTCATGAATTGGTTATGATTGAGTGATATTGTGACATGTGGAATCATCTTGGTGTCTCATAGTGATTGTGGGAAGACACAAGTAATAAAAAAAAAGTGACATCTTCAAAATTGAGAGTGAAATAAAAATTGTGAATAAGTGTGAAAAAATAGTAAAAGTGTCCAAGAAGTGAATAATTTTAAAATTTGAAATATACAAATACTATTAGTGATGTAAACAATTAAAATGAAACAAGTTTCATATATTTCATTTAAGCAACTTGTCCATGCACCATATTTTGAAGACTTGTGAATAGGGATTTAATAATTGAAAAATCTAGAAACTAAAGATAAATGCAATAAAATCAGAAAATATAAATAAAGTTGCCATAGTTGTATTTCCCATTATACACAAGACACTAATATTATCACATAGGAAGTTAAGACATCACATTCTACACATGATAAGAATATTATCACCTATGAAGGTAAGAAATCATTATTATTATCTTGTGTAGAATGGGCACATGCCCATTCTACATGATAAGTTTTTTTAATATGGTAAAAGGGTTATATTGGGTCCCTCACCCATATAAATATATTAATAAATAAATGCATTCATGTTTTAATATATGAGAAGAAATAAAGAGTATATATTAGTGTAAATATTGAGTACAAATATAAACAAAAGGTATATAGTAAAAGTAACAAAAACATAACAATCTTAAAGTTTAACATTTTTTTTCTTCTCAAACAAGATACATAATATTTTTATATGATTATCTTCATATAAGAGTATATTTGACTTAGTGTGTCCTTACCTATGATAACCCATGAAACCTCTTGAGCAAATAATACTCACACATTGTACTTTGAGATAATCTAATCTATTGTCAACTTTTGGTATAAGAGAATGGTTTGGATTGAAGGTATAATTCGAGGGTGACTAACATGATCAATCATATAGAAATTTCCATTAATAAGGATAATAAGTTTTTTTTATTATCTCCTTTCCTTTTATAACTTCCAACCATTGAATGAAAACCTAATTGAATTTTATCTTCAACTAAAGTTGAGATGGGATTCACATGAACTTTACACTTGTTAAAATCCTTATTGTAACATTGGTCTAACTACTTGTATAACTTTGTCTCAATGAATTTAAGGTGAGATAAGAATTGAGTAGGAGTTGTCATGCTCACCATTCATTTTGAATGTCTTAGATCATGGAAATTTTATGTTGAAGGCTCTCTACAAGTCATTTTTTGTCCACCTTCCATAGCTAAATGATAATTCCTTTACATTTTTATTGGGTTTGTAGAGATCTAAAAAAAAATTCAATTATTTGGTGCCATAAGTATTTTTGTCTGCCATCACTTGGCTCATAATGAATTGAAGAGTGTTGAATTCTAGAAAAATTGGAGCACGAGTATTAATTTATTCACAACTCAACTTGATTTTCTTGATGGATGAATCCGCTATTATTCCAAAGATCATCAACACTTTTTAAATTAGTATTTTGAGGATTATATCACCATCAAAGTAAGTGCATATAACAACATAAGATGACAAATATTGAGGAGTATATTGAGGGAGAGATGACATGTTTCCAATGAGGAATGGCATGATTTACAATGGAAAGAGCTTGTTTTGTTGATGAGGATGAATAATTTAATGAAGTAAGGAATGTTGATGTCATAACCACCTAATATGATTGCCATCATCTGTGTGTGAAAGAGTTAATACTCCCTTTTATCATTTCCATAATCTTTGAGCATGGGAGATTTAATACTCTCTAAGTTTTTCATTACCATCCTAACTAAGCATGGGAGAGTGAATACTCTCTTTTTCACTGCTATCATGTTTGAACTTGGGAGAGTTCATATCATCTTTTTTTCAAATTATTATCAATGAGACCTCTAAAGGATTATACATCATTATTTTTAGTAATATTGAAATTTTTAAAGTGCAATGTACCCTAGAATTGCTATGATATTAGCATCTTGATTAGCCTCCCTAAAAAAATAATTATCTTATGTTCCATTAATTTTTGGGACCATTATGTTAAAACATTGGATTCAATATTGAGCTCAACTTCTAGTTCAAGGGGAGGATCATTTCTTCAATTTTGAATTGCATAAAAATGGAAAATTATTTACTATCATTCTTTGCAAAAAATATTAAATAAATTCAATAATCTACATTCTTGAATCTAGTTATTTAACATTGAATTCCCAAAAAAAAAAAAAAAAAATCCTTAAAATATGATATGTAATTCTAATAAACTTTAAATTGGAATATGATAATATCAAAAATGGATTCTAATATTTCAAATAATTGATACTATAAAAATTCAATAATAATAGTTTTGGTTTCTAATTTAGACTATAAAAGGTCCAAATAAAGTTAATTGATAGTTAATACTATACATGGCCTTGTATTATTTATTTTTAACTTGTTGTATGTACCACATGGAAATATTTCCTTACACAATGCACCAACACAATGTCTCCTACCTCAAACTCTTTCCCCTTGTGTCTCTCATATACATGGTGATCATAACTCAAGTTACTTTGTTTGAGCTTTTGCTTCACCTCTTCATGAAATCTACACATATATTATATGTATTCAACTTTTAATCTTATCCCATCCATCTCATCTAACTTCTCAAACATGGCCACTCCTCTACGGATGATACCACAAAAAATGTAGAAAGGAATTTTTCCATAATCTTATTAGCATAATTGTTGCATACAAATTCATATTGTGTCAATACCATGCCCCACTACATCAACTTATCTCTGACTAGAACATATTATCATATTTCAAAGGCTTTAGTTTAAAAATGTAATTTTTCCATCAATTTTTTTGTGGTAGACAAAACTGATGTTTAGCTTCATTCCCAATTTCCAATGTGAAAAAAATGCCTACAAACATATTATCTCTATCTATAATTATATTTCATGGCATTACATATAATCTCACCACCTCTCTGAAGAATAGGTTATTGATGTTTATCACATCATTGATCTTCTTGAAAAAAATAAAAGGCTCCATTTTTTATAATTAGTCTACCACAATAAAAATGGATTCACTACATATATTATTTATTGGTATTCTAAGCATCAAATCCATGCTTATGTCTTCCCATGGTCTCTCTATAATAGTTAAGCATTTTTACAAACCTGCATTATAGCGTTTCCATTTTTATAACTAATAAAATCAACACCCTTACATGTATCTATGCTAATATTTGTCTAGTATTAACTCTCGATCAATAATGACACCATTTTATCACCACAAAAATGTCCTACCAATCTTCTGCTATGATTTTCCTTGATTATTTTTTCATGCATCAACTCCCTAGGTATAAAAAATAGCACTCTCTAAAAATAATTTATTATCAAATCAAATAAACTATCCAAGGTATTCAATCCATTATCTATGGCTCCATGCATACTCTTCACACAACACAAAAATATATTTCTTTTAGGTATAGTTCATTTCTTGAGTCAAACCCTCATACTTTGACTCTTTCATTTTTCATCTCTAGCACTTTTTTCATAGTGTGTTTTCAACCTTATTTTATTTTTGAATCCTATTATTGAGAATAAATGTATATCTATAAAGATACTCTACTCAATATATATCTAGTTTAACTTTCCTTGATTATTGATAAATTATAACACTTAATGGTCCATTTACAATAGAAATATGTTTACAACAAATAATGTCTCCACTTCTTAAAAACTTATAGAATTGAAAATAATTCTTGATCATACACTAAATGTTTTATATTATTGTCATTCAAATTCTCACTATATTAAGATATAGGCCTACCCTCTTAGCTCAAAATAGTGTTAATCACTATTTCAATTGCATTGCAATCCACTTAGAATACCATACCAAAATTTATTAATGTAAACATTAGATTATCTGTAACATTACTCTTCAACTAATATAAATTTCACTTCACTTCTTTCACCCAAGAAAATTCCTTGTGATATCCTTGCATCATTTATGTGGTCATTACACACATCCAAATGAATTTTATAATTAAATTTATATAAAATATTTATAGGTCCCATGAAAAAATTGTGCTTAAATTACACTCCTCAACGATGTGCTATCCACTAAAGTGCACACTTTCTTAGTGTCAATTTTTAATCCTTCTCTAAATATTACTAAACCTAAGCACAATAGTTCTTCCTTAATAAAGTTCCACTTCTTCCCAATGACCAAAAACTTATCTTCACAAAATCTATGCAACGTATTCAAAATATACACCACATGATCTTCTTTCATTATTATAAATATTATAATGTTATCTAGGTACACAATGATATACTTACCCAAGAATGTGTTTTTGATTTGCACAACATGCCTTAATTTCATAGAATTCATGGTACTCTTTTTTTTAAAAAAAATCTTTTAGAGTATTCCTTACCTTTATACATACAGTTAATATTAATATGTTTGGTTGTTATTTTTGATATTAATATGTTGTTGGGTGAAAATTCAAGTTTGAAAGACTTTTCCATTACATAGACCAAGTCTAAGCGATAAGTTTCAATAAATAACACTTCATCTACAAAGCTCATTTTGTGTAAAATAAATAAAATTGGAAATTTCCATTCCCATTAGAACTAGCATGACCTCCAAACCTATTTCAAAACTATTTATATAATAATTTCAACCTCTAAAACTATTCCTAAAATAGTATCAACCATTTACTCTATTCCTAAAATAAGAATAAAGGTTGGTTTTCTAGCCATAACATTTGACTCGTGGTTATTTTTTCAATGTCATGTGTTATGATGAGAATTTGTTTTCACTAGAATCATGATGAATTATTTTTTATATTCAATAAAATTATAGAGGCATGCCAATAATGTTTTACAACATATTCATCTTTGAATTGGGTGATGTTTTTATATAGTTTTCATTTGTTTGACCATTATTTTAGCATGGATAAGCGATTGGACGTTAGGTAAAGAATATAAAACTATTACATTATGTTAACCAAGTCCAATAAAAAAATATTAATTATTAAAACCTAGCCTAAAAGATTCATTTAAACCTCTAAAATTTGAGTTAGACTCTAGAGTTCCACTTGGAACAAAGTCAATTGATGACTAATTCCTACAATTAGGTCAGGTGCTAAAGTTCCATTTAGAATGTCAAACTTGAAATTCCATTTTAAATTTATGGATATGAAGTTCCATTTTAAATGTTGGCCTCTAACATTCAGTTCAGAACATAAAATGTTGATGTCCATAAAATTTTGAGAATTTTCCATGTGACCCTTAATTTTTTGACATTTTTCACAAACTAGAGTATGAGATGGTTTTTGGGCCATATCTTCTAATATGGATAAATATTATTTGGTTTTTTTGTTATATAAGGGTGGATTAATATTATTTATAATGATATGGGGTTTATATGGATTCAATGTAATTTTAAAAGCCTATCAACAATTTAAATTTGTGGCTTTGTTACTTTAAGTGTATTGTACCTTTAATGTGTTTGTCAAAAGTATCCCATTTACCAAGGAAATAATGTGATTTATTTATTATTTTGGTAGTGTTAGAAAATTAATACATGTAGATCAAATAATTACATGTCACCAACATTAAGTGGAATCTTTTAAGTAATGGACTTGACTTTTATTGCATGGGGAATGTGTTATTTCATATTAAAAATGGATTGTGGTTGGTGACTCTTCATTTAATGGTATACCTACCTTTTGGAGGGAATGTTTGCATTGATATTTATAATGGGTCTATATAAGGCCAAGAAGAATAATTTATTATGTATTTTTTTATTATATAGAGAAAATTAGAGGACCATAATTTTATATGCAATTTGTAATATCCCCTTTAAGTAGGGAATATCTAAACACAAATAGCTCTGAACAAAGATACACTTTTTACCAAAATAATTTCAAATATGAATAAATAAATCACAATATAATCTCTCAATAGCAAATCAAAGATCTTATCACTTTTTCTTCTAGATGATTACACAATTGAGTCTCTATCATACAAATAAAATAACGTGAAATATTCTGTCTTGAAACACTGGGCTTTTGCAAATCTAGAGATTGACCCTGATTCTGGAAGTCTCGGCCTGCTGTGTTGAACACACAGTCACCGGTGTCGGTCAATATTCTACCGACGTCAGTCACTGTAGGTCCTTCTCTGCTGACGTCGGTCTTCATTCGGTCGATGTCGGTCACTGGGGATCTCTGTCTGCCGAGGTCGGGGTCTGTGTGGATTCGTACGGACCTGTACGGACTTTGTACGGCCACCAATTAAGCACAACCTGCCTATTTTCAACCCCTGATCTGAAAGTATGTGTCTCTAATATAGAAGATCTCTATCTTTATAATTTATTGAATCAAAACTAAATAAAGAAATACCTGAAATACTGTGATAACTTCTGTGTGAAGTTATCTCTCAAATCTGTACCTCTGTGATAACTTCTGTATGAAGCTATCTCTCAATTTGGCAATAAATCAACTGATATCTCATAGCCTCTAAATCACACACAATGAAGAGTTGACGTTCTCCACTGCAATGGAATGTTGGAACCCTTGGCTCAGTCTTCACAGAAGAATTCTTCAAAATCAATAATCAATAATCAATGCATAATCAATAATGGCCTCCATGAGAAACCCTTATACCCTCAAAAGATATGCTTGCCCTAATTAGGGTTTTCTTAAATTAGAATTAGGGTTTCTAATTTAAAATTAGACCAAATAATTAATATTTGATTAAATCAATCAAATATTAATATCTCCCTCAATACATGTCCAATCGAGCCCAAACGAAAGCCAACTAGAAAATTTCTGCTAAACAAAGCCATGCCAATCTCCATCAAGACCCTCTAACCATCCTCTCAGCCTATGAGGGTCGCATACTAGGCTAACCATGAACTTAGAACATGTCAACTAAAAAGGGGACATGACAATCTACCCCTCCTGAAATTGCTTGCCCTCAAGCAATCGCTGAATGATACACCCATCAATCCACCTGGATCCCAAATGTAGTCATGATCTGCCCTGCTGTCAATCAATGAAAACTCCATGCCATGTCCATCCCTAGTACTAAGATAAGCACCCCAACATCCAATCCATAAATGAAAATCAGCAAGCAGCTCAAGCAAACTCTGTACCTGAATAATATCTAAATCTAGATTGTGAAGGCTAGAAATAGTCATATCATCATCAACCTGTGACCCAACTGTAACAAAAAGTTGAGTCCCTACCGCATGTGATAATTCCCAAACTACACTCACCTCAAGACCAAGCTCATCCTCATATCTCTCTTGTGTTGGTGCCAATGTGCACTCATCATCGCACTCTATCATGTCATGTGGTATAGGCATCTCCATCTGATGAAAAAACATATATCTGAAGCTGTTGCCCCGTATTGCCTTAAGAATATGTGTCTTCCCATCAACATCAAAGAGAACCTCCATGTCCTTGAGATGAAGAGTAACTTCCTCAAATGAATGAAGCCACTTCATACCCAAGACTAAGTCTATGTCCCCCATGTCTACCACATAATAATCAGCCTTGAACTCATAGTTGTTCAAGCGCAATGGGAGGTCTCTAATCATACGCTCACACCTAAGAGTGTGACCATCATCTACCTTAACTCTGATGCCCTCAAAATCTTTGGTAGTGAGTCCACACTTCTCCACAAATCTAGCATCTATGAAATTATGTGTGGCTCCTGTATCAAGAAGGGTGATAACTTTTGCCCTGCCAAAACTCCACGGAGTCTGAATGACTCATCTGACTGAATGCTGGATAGGCGTGCCTCCTGTATGTGAAGCTCTAACTCTACCTCTACCTTAGGCCCTAAAGCCTCTACCTCTGCCCCCTTATAACTATTCTGTTCTTTAGAATCCTCTGAATTTGAATCCTCATAATATGCCTATATCACACGATTTGCCTTGCCCTTAGGCCTCAAAGGGCAATCGTGATGGATATCATATGGACCTTTGCAGTAGAAGCAAAGCTTCTTCCTACATAGATCATTAAGCACCTCATGATCCAAAGGTGGTGCTGCTGGATTGGCCTTTGAATCATTCTTTACACCTGATTTATCTATGTTAAAATTTGGTCTCTCTATATCTGCATTGGAGCACTTATGGTCTCTAGATGAAGAAGTACCCTTGGAGTTAAATTTATGGGATGGGGCTACCATATCCATACTACACACCTTCTTCATAGCTACCTATAATGAAGGAGGATCAAAGGCTTTGATCCAACCTCTCAATGACTCTGTCAATCCCTCCATGAAGAGAACTACCAATCTACGCTCAAAAATATTGGGCACCATGACTGCCAATCTCTGAAACTCCCCAATGAAAGACTCCAAGTTACCTATTTGTCTCAACTGTGCCAGATCTTAGAAGTAAACCTTGGCGTCTTTCCTATCAAACTGCTCAACCAATCTATCCACAAAGTCTTGGTACTTTGCAACCTGGTTATGCTGAAGTCTTACCATACCATGGTACCACCAATCATGTGCTACTCCATCCAAGTGCAAAGTGGCATATTTGATGGTCTCTATCTCTAACATTGGTCTCAATGCCAAAAAGGTGTCAAGCTTATGAACCCAAGCTTGAGCTGTCATCTTACCACTGCCATCAAAAGTAGTCAAAGAAAGCTTACCAATAGCTTTCTTTAGCTCACTGAATTGAACTCTAGGCTTCCAGTCCTGTCTAACTAATCTGTAGTGCTCTCTCCTCAGAGTAACAAAACGATCAAAGGACATCTTCTCTTGAACATGAGGATCTAATAAGTTCCACTCATTAGTTACAGCCATGAGGGTATCTGTAAATAGGAAATCATCTGCCGCCTCTTCTGCTGGAGCCTCTAGTTCATCCTGTACAAACGTAGGCCATGTAGGTCTATCAGCGGTCTTAGAATGGGTCTGCTAGGGTCTCTAATTAATAGTAGCACTCTTTTTATCTCCTTGTTCCCCATTCTGTCTATCAGGGGCATTCATCCCCCTTATCATAGTCATAAGGGCCTATAGTGTCTGATTCATCTGTTGTTGGCTTGTCATCATAGCATGATGAAATTCTCTAGTGTCCTGATCAACATCATACCTATGGCCCCTGGGTGGGCTACCCTCATGTCTGTCACTCATGATAATCCACTGTTGTTCTAACAACTGGGTACCTTCAAGCAAGGCTCTACTACATGTGTTATACCTGTGTGGTCCCAACTCTCGTGGCTGCATAAGATTGTCACACCCTAGGATGGCAGGAATTAGCTCTGATACCATTGTAATATCCCTTTTAAGTAGGGAATATCTAAACACAAATAGCTCTGAACAAAGATACACTTTTTACCAAAATAATTTCAAATATGAATAAATAAATCACAATATAATCTCTCAATAGCAAATCAAAGATCTTATCACTTGTTCTTCTAGATGATTACACAATTGAGTCTCTATCATACAAATAAAATAACATGAAATACTCTGTCTTGAAACCCTAGGCTTTTGCAAATCTGGAGATTGACCCTGAATCTGAAAGTCTCAGCCTATTGTGTTGAACACACAGTCACCGGTGTTCATCGATATTTTATCGACATCGATCACTGTAGGTCCTTCTCTGTCAATGTCGATCTTCAGTCGATCGATGTCGGTCACTGGGGATCTCTATCTGCTGAGGTCAGTGTCTGCATGGATTCATAGGGACCTGTACGGACTTCATACGGCCGTTAATTAAGCACAACCTGCCTGTTTTCAACCCCTGATCTGAAAGTATGTGTCTCTAATATAGGAGATCTCTATCTGTATAATTTATTGAATCAAAACTAAATAAAGAAATACCTGAAATACTGTGATAACTTTTGTGTGAAGTTATCTCTCAAATCTGTACCTCTGTGATAACTTCTGTATGAAGCTATCTCTCAATTTGGCAATAAATCAACTGATATCTCATAGCCTCTAAATCACACACAATGAAGAGTTGACATTCTCCACTATAATGGAATCCTGGAACCCTTGGCTCAGTCTTCACAGAAGAATTCTTCAAAATCAATAATCAATAATCAATGCATAATCAATAATGGCCTCCATGAGAAACCCTTATACCCTCAAAAGATATGCTTGCCCTAATTAGGGTTTTCTTAAATTAGAATTAGGGTTTCTAATTTAAAATTAGACCAAATAATTAATATTTGATTAAATCAATCAAATATTAATATCCCCCTCAATACATGTCCAATCGAGCCCAAACGAAAGCCAACTAGAAAAGTTCTGCTAAATGAAGCCACGCCAATCTCCATCAAGACCCTCTAACCATCCTCTCAGCCTATGAGGGTCACATAATAGGCTAACCATGAACTCAGAACATGTCAACTAAAAAGGGGACATGACACAATTTTCTACTTTCTTAGCTAGGTTTTTGACAATTTTCCATGAGGTTTTTATTGTTCTCAGGTATATTTTTGTATTTAAAATGAACACAATGAAGCAAAAAAATAATTTTCATGTAACCTATTTAAATTGAAATATTTTTAATATTAATTTTCATTACCTATGCATGTATATGATAGTTATTTTGTCTTTTTTCATAGCTAAGTTATGTTGAGACTTCAACACCATATTTTTTTATGGTTATGTGTATACTAGTTAGGAAAAACATTACCTTAATTGGATTTGTCTAATAAAATAAATAATATCTATAGTCATCACAAATTAAGGCTCATATTTTTCTCTTTCCTCTTATCTTTTGCTTTTTTATGAAATCTATTAGATTAGGTTTACAATAGGATTGAAATTTGGGATTTGATTTTGTAAAGTTAAAGTGTTGGTTATAATTATTATCCATCATTGATATGATGGTGAATCATTTTAATTATCTTTTATATCTCAACATTTTGTTTCTTTTTGGGTAGCTTTTATAAATAGTTCCTTTCATTTTGTCTAAGCTTTAATAGCATACCCTTTGATTATAATAGTAAACACATTAGCCAATTAGGTTATCCACTATGATATGACTAGGTGATATAGATCTTAGGGAGATTTCATATAATTTCAATAAAGTTTGGGTGTATTTAAACTCTAGGTAAATTGGTGTGCCAAATGATCCATCAACAAACCAATCCTAAAAGGAGGGCATGAACCTCTAATTTAAAACTTTAGAGTAATTTATCAAATTGAGGTATTTCAAATATCAAACTTGTATATATATATATATATATATATATATATATATATATTGGGCTATAGGAATTGGTCCAACACGGGCCCCTATAACCTACAATACACTTGGTAAACTTTTTAACATGACTAGTGCCGCTGGCGCGACATGCCCTCCGGTACCACGAGGCGGAGGGGACTAGAACCTGTGACCAGCAGAGCCACAATGGAAGTACTTAACCAACTGGACTAGGACCCCTGCCCCAAACTTGTACATGTATTAACTACCAAAAGATATTTAATTATATTTATGGTTTATTTGAGTTATTATACCTCATAGAACATATAAAAACTAGATTTGACAAAGGGAAATCCAAAACTAGACATATTCATTTAGACAATAATTCTCCAATAGCTATTGTTCCTTTTGTCAACCCCTTTACTATCCCTATAAATCCACAAATGGTTTATGCTTGGATAGGAGGAGTTAATTATCCTGTGAATATTTCTTGAGTTTTCCATGACTTACCTAAGAATACTAATAAATTATGTCTAATATATTTACATGTTGCAATTCAAACAGTAGAATAACACATACACATTTTTAAAGATGCTAATAAGAACTTAGATCCAACATGATAACATAATTTTTTGATTGTTATCTTTAACTCTAGAGGAAATATATTATGGACAATATCTTGGATTTCTAAATGGATCTATTACATCATGGAATGAAATTTAGACTTTATTTGTTAATCTCTTTAAATTAACTATTGATCTTGCCATATTATATCATCAATTTTTAGATACCCAAGAAAGAACTAAATAATCCCATGAGTATATTTAACATGCATTTTCAAAAATTATACAAGAGGTTTAAAAACCCTTCACACAAGCAAAACCTACATTTATTTAAAATTATTTGAGATCTTTGGATTAAATGACCTATATGTTCATCAAAATAACTCTAATAGTGCTTACATATTTGTATTTAACATATAATGAATCTATCAATATCAAACAATAAATCATTTCACAAGGATATGGTGTTGGTCGATTTATTTCATTAGAACATTTAGGTACATACAATCAAATCCCAATGGTTAATCAAGAACTTATGTAAAATGTTAGGCTAATGAACCCAATTCTAGTGTTATATATACAACATAAATCCTTTGAGTTATATGCCTTTTAATAAAAACATATCTTTGAATCAAATGTTACCTCAAGTGAATGGTCAATAAATTATCCAAGTACCCTATAATAATACTATTGCTACACATAATGTAATGGGTTATGCTCATTTGGTTAGTAATAATTAATCTGACCCAATGTTTTTAAACAATAAATTTCTTGTTAGCATTGTTTCTAATAAAATGACATATGGTGTTCCCACATTTATAAATGTTAAAACACCTACAATTAGTGTAACTAAAAGAACTAAAAGTAATCAAAGTTCAAATTTTATCAAAGAAATAGAAAGCCTATAACATATGGTTCAAAGGATAACTAATGACATGGTTTATTTTTAAAGATAAGATATGCAACATCAAAATCAATCCATGAACAACCCTCAAAATAAAAATTTCAATTTCTAAGAAAATAGTCATCAATGGAACACTAGGCCTAATAATGGAGGTGTACCCACTCATCTTGATAACACAAACCAAACTAATAGTAATGCTAAAAATCGATAAATTTAACATATTTGGCATTGCCACTTGGTTCAAATTTCATCATATAGATGTACATGTTGAAACTGATTTTTATGAATTCAACTAGTTTCAAACATTTTCCAAAAGGAAATGGACAATCTAGAGATAGTACTTACACTTAAAAATCAAACCAAGGGGAATCCAAGCACTGCTTTAGCTTTAGAGACTAGTGAATTTTGATTCAAAATTGACATTGAACTAGAGTACAATATAAACAATGTTCAATAATGCTAAAAATATCAAAAGGGAAATAATTACATGTTAAGGAGTTAAACAAAAACACCTTTGATAACATCTACTCATCCAAATAGAACTCAAGTTTCACCTAATGAAAATACTATTAATAACCCTCTTCTAATTAAGGGATCTACTGTATCATCACAATAAAATAAAAATGTTTAATCTCCACAAATAGACAAACTTTTGGAACTTTCTTTTTGGATATAACATTGTTGAAAATTTAAATAAAAATAAAGCAAATCTTTCAATGTTTGAGTTACTTAAAATAATAAATCAAAAGGATTTGTTATTGAGAAATTCATCTGATTTGAAAGGAAAATAAATTATAGATTAGTTGATGCTCATGTTTCTATTTATAAATAAAATACTGAAACTCATCCATTTCTTATGAAAATTTGAATTTTTGGAAAAAAAACTTACACAATTATATGGTGGATCTAGGTGCCTCAAATAATGAAGTTAGAATTGGATATTTCTAAATAAAATAAGAAAGTGGTTTAGATGGATAAATTAGAAGTTAAAGTGGTTGTAAAATTGAATCAAATCCATATATAGTTAGCCTATACAATAGTTTATTGATATTTATGTAGTTGATATACATGATGTGTATCATATGTTGTTTAGTATAGACTAGTTTATAGCATTGAATGGATACATTCTGACCAATTTATCTCATATGTGGCTCCCATGGCATGGTAATCCAAATCAAATCAATACTTAAAGAGATCCAAAAATGAAACAGTTTATCACAAAGTATAACAATAGCTGATGATATTTTATATACTGAATCATAACTCAAAGTCTGTATAATTGGAAATAGAACAAGAGATGAAAAGGTTACATTTATTATAAATGTTTAATCTAACAAACAAAAGACAATTAAAACTATTTTAAATAATCCTAATTTTGATCTTGTGATATAATTATTATCTTAGACCAATTATATTGTGATACCCTAAGTGTCAACATGTTATCTATGTAAAAATTAAACATTATTGAACATGAAAGTCTAGGTAAATAAGATAAGGCATAGAGGTTTAAATATGAAATTAATTCAATTCTGAATATCTCTACTTCTACTTCACCTAATGAAGATATAACCAAAATAACATTATCAAATGAAGAACAGATCATATGCACTCTCGATATCAACAATAAATAAAATGAAGGTGATATTCATGTAACACCCATACCATAAAATCAACAATGAACAACAAAAACTATGTTAAGCTTCCTCTAATAACACATCAATACTAGGTTTAGAAGGCCATTTTATATAATATGTAATAATGTCCCTAAGTTTTCATCTTTTTAGTTTAATAAATGGATATATGAAAACAAGGTAATTCTCAAATTCTCTTCCAATTATTATCCATAATGAAATGGTATTGTTAAATCTATAAACAAAAAATGTCTAGTTTTGATTAACAAGATCTTGTATAAGATTCCTCAAGATTGGAATCATATGTTGAAGTATGAAATTTGGTCTTATATAATCAATATTAAGTCATCCCTAGGTACATAACCATACCATATGGTGTATGCTCAAAATCTAATTTTTCCTATGCATTTTAAAATTCATACTTTCAAATTGATGAAATATTACCTTTAAATGGATGACAAAATTGAAGACCGGATACTAAAATTGATACAATTAAAAGTAAAACAAAATATAGCCTTAATAAACTTTAGAAAACACCATGTAGTAATGAAAAAGTGATTTAATAGGAGAAAGGGTGAAATCCTTTAGGATAGTTGAATTGATTTTCCTTTGGGAGATAAAATGACAACATAGGAAATTTGACTCTCTTTGGTTAAGTCCCTCTTATATTTATAAAATCCTAGGTGATAATTAATTTATTCTTAAGATATTAATAGGTGAGGGTGTCACATTACTTATAAATGGTAGGTTCCTAAAACATTATTTTCAGGCATGAATCAGCCTAGTGTGGTTTTGTATATTGTTTTTTTTTTTTTTTTTTTTTTTTTTTTTTGCACTTTTTAGTTAATTGTTATGTTGCCTTTTTATAGTTGGTTTGTCCTCAACCTTCATATCTCCTTTGTATTTGGTTTCATTTTGAATCCCATTGGTACTGGTTAATCATAGAAATAACAAGGGATTGTTAGTAAGCAACATTTGTAGTATTTTTATTTGTTTAAATACTTTGATTATTTTGATATTTAATATTTTAATTGAGTGTTCAAATTCAAAGTCTTGGTACTATCACATATGTTCTAAATTCATTCCCTTTTTAGTAAGTTTGGGTAAATTATTTGACTTTTAAATATATTCTCTCAAAACCTCACATGAAAACACATATTAATGTTTTCCAGATTCTCTTAGATGAATAATTATATTCAAGATATCAAGTAAAAAAATTTAAAAAATATACTTTGTGTATTGCCATGGTGGTCCCTAACCTAGAATTGAGATGGTTATTAAAAAAACTAAAACAAAATATCATCAAAACTCAATTGTCTAGGTGATTTAAGTAACCTCTACCTAGCTATGGATGTTTGGCTATCAGTAAATCAAGACATTCAATAGGATTAGAGATAAATATGCTAAGGATATGGACTCTAGGCTGGAAATGGGGCAATGTCCATTGAATAATTAGTTTGTCTTATATAAATTATATATACTCTAAATAAAACCTTTATTATTTGATGGTAAAACTAAACACTAGATTTAATATTTGGGTTGTAATGAGTATTATTTATGAATTATGGGAAAGTGAATTAATCCGCTTGCATACACTATGGTCTAGGTGAATATATAATTTTGTCTCATGGTCATTCCATTCTTAACTTTTCTTGAATTTTTTCATGTAATCTTTGTTGTCTTAGCCAAATATTTTGGGTTTTTAGAAACATTTATTTTATTTCAAAACTATCATTAGTATTTTATAGTAGATTCACCATTTTTTTATTACACAACATGCACTAATTCCACTAAAATCATTGTACCTCATATTTTATCTTTTGTATTCTTATTTGCCTTCATACATCCTATTGGTTTTCATTTTTTTGAGTGTCATCTTAAAACAAATACATTTTTGGGTGAAAAGTAATGTCTTAGACAAGTTTCCATTGTGTATACCAAGTTTGGGTGATATATTTTCATATATAACAAAACTTCACATGAAAACCTCATTTTGAGTCTAAAATTTTGAATTGGAATTTTATGTTTCCCTTAGAACCAAATCATCTTCTGACCTTGTTATAGGAACAAGATCTACATTTGACCCTATTCTTGGAAGAGTGGTAGCATTTGACCTTGTTCTTGGAATTGGGTCAATATTTTCACTAACTTTATAATGAAGTATGTTTTGGTATCTATGCAATTTTACAATCATGTCAATAGTTATATAAAATTTATCTAACTTAGATTTGAAAAGGGTGAAGTATTTATATGGATTTTATCTATTTGATCAATCTTTTAGCATGGATTAATTATGTTAACCAATTCCAAGTGATAAAATGTAATTATTAACACCTAACCTAAGAGCTTAATTTTGACCTCTAAAATTTGAGTTAGATCATGAAGTTCTCCTTTGAAAAAATTCAATCAACCGACCCATTTCTATAGCTAGGTCAATTTCTAACATTTTATTTTTAATGTTTGGTGTTGATGTTCCATATAAAACATTGGTGTATATCAAAGCCTAAGATTATTCCAAAAAACCCTCATTTTGTTGGCACTATTCAAAAGCCATAGTGCGAGCTAATTTTTTAGACACCATTTAATCTAATTATATGCTTTCAATGTCATTTATCATGTTATAAATGTGGTTTCATCATATTTACAATGATGCCTAATTTATATTAAATAAATTCAAGTTTAAAAACCTATCAATAATTTAAATTCATAGCTTTGTTGCTTTAACTGTATAATGAATTTAATGTGTTTGGTGTCATTTTCCCCTTTACCAAGGAAATAATGTGTTTTTTTATTATTTTTTAAGGTTAACATGGAAGAAACACAACTCAAATAATGACTTGTCACCAACATCAAGTGGGAGATTTTCATTAACAAAGTACACTTTTATTACATGGGTAATATGTTATTTCCCATTGAATCTAGGTTGTCATTAGTGAATCTACATTTAATGTTGTACCTACCTTTTGGAGAGTAGGTTTGCCTTAATTTTTGGATTGATTCTATATAATGCCAACAAGAAAATTTTATAAGGGGTTGGTTGGATAGATAGAGATATATAAGACTAAATAATTAAGTTCATTTTCAATTTTTCTTATTTAGTTTTTTTATTTTTATTTTATTTTATTTTATTTTATAAATTTTTCCATGAGGGCTATGTTGTTATGAGGAATATTTATGTACTTAAACTAAACATCACAAATCCCAATAATGTCTTTTAAGAAACATATTTAAGTTGAAATATTGTGAAGATTCATGTTCTTTACCATCTCATCTATATGGTATGCTTTTTCCACTTTATTCACAATTGAGTTATCTTTAGACTTCAACATCATTTTTATTTATGGTTGTGTCTATATTGGTCAAGTAGAAAATTATTTTCATGGGATTTATCTAATCAAATGAATCATATCTATCTTCATCATGAAATAGGTTCATTTTTATTTCTCTTTCTCCTTATTTTTTTATTTTCTATGTAATTTATTAGATTAGGTTTAAAATAGGACTAAAACTTGTGATCTAATTTTTCAAATTTAAATGTGCTAATTACAAATCCTATTAATTATTAATATGATGCTAAATCAGTTGTACTTATTTTTTAGATATAAATGTGTTGGTTATTTTTGGTAATATTTTATAAATCTTTTCTCTCATTTTTTGTAGTCTGAACCATCATACCCTTGATTGGAACAATACACACATCGACAAACTAGATTATACAGTATGCCATGACCTAGTGATATAGACCTCGTGGAGATTTATTTTCATTTTAGGAGATGTTGGGTATAATTTGACCCAAGTTGAGTTGGTGTGCCAAATGACCCACCAAAAAAAATATTTTAACACTTTGTTCATTGGTTAATCTAAATGGAATAACTAACCATTCATATAGTCATTTCTTTTTATTGATTTTTTTATTCTATTCATCTCCTTTGTGGATATTGATTTGGTGATATATGGTCTTTAGATCAATTTTTATGAATTACTTGATACCACCCAAACAATCCAGCGTGTCATCCATAGAAATGGAAACAAGTAGTTTATCATGATCTTATTAATGGATACTGAGTATGTGCACATGAACCACTCTCCTCCTTTATGAGGTACTAATATTATAGGTACTATGTATGGGCTTAAAATTTCCCTTATCATCCCATTCTCTAATAAATCATGCACTTGCCTCTGTACATCCTCATTTTTTATCGGCATCATCCTATACATGGTTTTTTTTTGAAATATCACTCCTAGAATTAGATCCATGTGATGACTAATGCTCTATATTGGTTGTAGATTATCTAGTAAAGTATTCTATATAATTTTAGAAAAATCATCTAATAACTCCTTCACTTCATATGTAAGTATCTCTTATTTTGAATTTTACCATCAACACTAACTTCTTGTGCCAATTTTAGTGTGAGTGCATAACATGCCTTATCCTACTCTACCTATCTTAGGAACTCTTTGATAAACAACATAAATAATCTTAGACAAACATTATCATTCCCTCTTTATTATTAAAACTTTAAGGGACTTAAGGTGTATTTTATCCCATCCTTATCTAATTGATAATTATTCACCCAACCATTATCCTTATGATCAAATTTTTAGAGCCTTCTTAAAATTACATGGGTTATGTCCATTAACATCACATTACACCATACCCCATCTTGGTATGTACTTATCTAGAATTTCATTAGACATCACTCATGGTCCAACACTTAGTCACTCTTATATAGCCATGACACTTTTTATGGGTTTGGGTGTGCTGCTGTACTCAAGAACAATTTCTTGACCATTTAGTTTGAGATAAAGTTAATGTGATCCAACTATCTATTGTCACTTAGTAGCATTTATCTCCTGATTTAAATATGGTCCAAAAAATACTTTTCCTTCTCATTGGTTCCTTATCTCCCAATGTCATTTTTAATGAAACCTTTTCTAACATCATCACTTTACCACTTTTAAGGTTTGATGAGGTTCATAATTGTCCCTCATATTGCTTAATTATATTTCCTAAAACACCTTATGATATTTCCATCCAAACCTATTTGTCCTATATAATGATGAAACACACACACACATTTTATGACTAACATAATGCATATTAATTTGGTTTAAAATATTTATCTTTATATAAACTAGTGTGATTTAATGGCTTTAATGTCTATGGTGTTACTAATGGAAAATTAAGAATGTATAATACACTTATTTCAAGGTGTCTTATACCTTAAGATATGAATGAGAGAGATCCATTTGAATTGTTTAAAACCTATAGAAATTGGCTACATGAATTTATAGGCTAATACAAATTAGATTGGAAATAGTGGAAAATAGAAATAATGAGATTTATGATCTCTAATATTATTACTTATTTAGATTCCCTTTGAAAAACTATACACTTTTTTAAAAAGGGTGTCTCATTTTAATTCCATATGTAAACTTTATGGATCCTATAATAATACTATATAATATATTGTTACAAAACATATCATATGGTATTTTATCCTATAACATATGTTGTTCCAACTTGTATCATATGTTGTGACAATTTGTACCAATTATGCCAACCTGTTGCAATGGTTATAGGCCATTGTTTGAGATTTAAAACCAGTTGTCATCTTTGAAAAACTTATAATTGATATATTTTATGTGGAATTTTTTTTAAAAAGTTATGAGGATGTTACAATCACTTAAAATACTTCATTCCATTTGTTTCTATTTCATCCAGGGGTTTGTAATAATGGAAACATTAAATTGTACTTTCCAATTATCTATTGTAACATCATTATTATCTTAGAATGGTTATTTAGATTATTTTTATAAATTTATATTTTAACCATAACATATATATTCTTTATATATTATAATAATTCCTTGAATTCTTTATTTAATGGATAAGTTTCATGTTAGTAAGTTAGTTAGAAGTATGTAAGCTAGTCATGAGAAACGATTGTAATCAAGTTCAAATCACATTTGAATCTATGTGTAGCAAATCCTTGTATGAATAAATATTTTATTTGAGTTAATCATGTATTAGTCAAGGAATGGATTCAATCTCTAGGATAACCAAGGAAGCTCCCACTCACATGGATTTGGTAATCTTGTTTCCCATCCATTGCATAGTTTCATTTTGGTGTGTGTGCATTACAATTCATTTCATTCTTGTAAGTGTTTATTTTAAATTATGTTTATGTATCTCAATTAATGTGCATTATTTCAATACTATTATAAATATTATAAAATAAATATTTGTATATTTATTACAAAGTTAGATTTAGATTTCATTTATTATAATTTACTTTCATGTACTTTACTTTCATGCAATTTAATTTATGGAAGAGCATTTTACCATATATGGAACATATAATAACCTTGATCTTTGAATGATACTATTTTTCATGTATAGTAATAACACCTTTTAAAATTATACACACCCAATGTTGATAAATAATGAAAGTAACATAGTCAATAAACCAAGTGGTTACATCTCAGAATAGGTCTATTAGGTTGAATGTGAGAGATTGGTAATGTGTTGATTTAACTATTGGTTTTATTATGCATGTAAGTTTATTATAAATGCTCTAATAATATAGATGAATCCTCAGATCCATGTGTAATATGTGCAACATAATCTATCATTCTACTTCCATCACTTTGTGTCTATAATCATTTTTATGATTGATGCAATAGTTGTCTGCACTTGAAACATCTCCCTAGGAATCTTCTTACCCTTTCTCATTCAAATTATCCTACATGATATTGGTAAAATCCAACTTCCTCATGTGAATTATATTAATTAATATTGTGTTTCCCACTTTGGTCTTGGTAGTGTGAATTTATTCATGTTGTGACTTCCATACATTGTATCTACAAGTTTCTTCTTGCATTTTATCTTTTTCCTTGAGTGAATCTTTTGTTGCCTCACACAATAAGTTCTCCTTTTCCTTATGTGAAAAAATTTAATATTGTTTTATAATTTTTATATGATCCATACTTAGTTATTTTTGGAATTTTAAGTTCACTCCATTTATATATCACACAATTTTCTCTTGGTCCACCTCACTACGATCAGATCTGATGGTAATCTCAAAGAACTCTTTGGTGTATTATTTAATATATAACTCCTTATGACTGATATTAAGGATATTTTTTAATATCTTCATATATTAATCTATAGGAAATAATTTCTCTTTTAGTTTAACACCATCATATCCCATCCTTTTATTTTATCCTTACTTTTTTGCATAATTCATCCTAAATTTTTTTTTGTCATAGTGACGCATTCCATTTTAACTTCATCTATGACATATTGACGTTTTTTGGATCAAAAAATTATTCATAATTGGATCAATCCTCAATATCATTAGGAAAATAAAAAATATCCTCCAAATTCAAACTTCCTATGAATAAAAAAATTCCATCTTTATGCACTTACATATATGTGAGATATATCTTAATATTTCCCCCTCACTAGTATTGATTTGATCCTTAGCACCTCCTTCACCTTTAGATTCATCTAATCCATAATGAATTATCCTTACCATTCAACATCACTTTATATAGCCATTTAAAATGTCATTTGAGTGTCACTTGAGATACATTTTCTTTAGATTTTTCCTAAACCTATCTTAGGGTCTCTCTTGATCATTTTCCATCTTTTGTGAAAATCCAACCCATTCTTAGATATAACAAATGCAAAAAAAAGCCACCATATAGGCACACATGTATCATTTTCTCCCATTCCCACCACCTAGACACTAGCATGGTCCTTTGGACTATAACGTACCATGCTATTAAGCAAAGGGCAATGTCAATGTCCCCTTGCTCCTTACTACCCAAACATATAGGTTTTGAATCTTCAAAGAAAACCTAGGGTTGGATTAGACATATATCACATCTTAGAAAACACTATAATGTTATATATAGATCACTTTTAATCACTTATCCACTAGATGAGAATCAAATGCAAATACTTATAAATAAATGTAGAAACAATTATGCAAATAAAGGTCATTGATCCCTATTTTACCCTACTTCTACATACACCCATCTACAATAACATAGATCTTTGATTAATCAAATTTACAATATTAATTCAAACTTAAATCACTCAAATTAAAACTTGTACTAGCATTCAATTATATTTGTACCATCACCCAGATTGGGAGAGCTATATCAGGCTTGATCCTCTTTCATGGTATTGGTATGTAAGCAATGCTCGACACATGGGTTTTTGAGGTCATGCCCATACTACCTTAATAATACTAATTTTTTTCTACTTGTTCTCCTAAAATAAATTAATAAAATAGATGCCAAGGGTTTTGCATTGAAATTATTCAAAATAGGGAATAAACAATGAATCAACATTCATGCATATAGGTATTAACTCCCCAAAACTAGGGGAAGGTACACATAAGTTCATTATACATTATTAAAAAAGGACATTAGAACAACACAGAGGGCAATAGCACATTGAACTACTATCTATAGAACTATGTTATTTTCCAAGATGATTTTCAACTCTTATTCCCTATTCACGACATCTAACATAGTCCATGTACTAGTTTTCAACCTATCACTTATTCATCTCAGTCAATTTCTAATTAATTACATCTCTTGTAATTAATTTTACATGTATAGAATAATTATTTAAATCAATTATTATAAAAATTAGTGATTTTTGATATTTATATATTTATTCCCTAATTTATTATTCCTTAACTTTAGCAACCTATGGTTTTACATTCCATAAATCAATTAGAAGTTAAATCATTTGGGGAACCTGATTGACTTTGGATATTAATTTAAACCCTAGTTTTATCCTAGCATTTTCCTTATCCATTTTTGTGAAATAAATTAGGTTTTTTAAATTCTAAATTTTCCTAATATTTTAGCATCCTAACTAATCCATATCATTTATCTATTAGGGTTTCATTGTGATTTAACTATTTTGGGAATATTAGAGTCTTATTCCAAATTTAGTTAAGGGTCTGAGTTGAGTAAATCCATAAATAATATTGCAATAATTTATATATTGATTTTTATAATTTAACTATATTTTTAACATTTTTATAAATAGTAATAAATATGAAGACAAAAAGATTTATTTAAAAATTGGATGAAACCACTGAGATAAGGTCTAGAATTTTTTTGTGTAGGACTGGGACAGTGTCACAAATCAGGATCTAGATTTCATTTTTTTAAAGGATAGGAGTGCCAATATAGGACACCCTAGGTCTTGTGATATAGTCCTCTTATATCATTGTTATCTTAGACACCTCAATTTTCTAGGTTTCATTCATTGTCCCTGTGTGAACTTGCCTATGAAATTTTGACTACTGAAGGTCTATAAAACTCTTTGTGGAGCTAATTTAGTCTTCAAAACCTAGACTTCATTATGCTTTGATCAATCTTGAGAAATAAAGGGCGGTTAGTGTGTGTAAGATGTACTAAACGTGTATCCACACCCCTTGTGTGGGCACACTTCTTACATACCAATACTTTGAAGAGGGATCAAGACATATGTAGTTCTCCCACTTGATGTGTTTTGTCCAATAGTGTTATGAAGATGAGAAAATACTAAATTTGGTGTGCTTGATGTGGTTAGGGACTGGAGTGTGGATTTGGATATGATTATAGCTATATTGGATGGTTGTATGTAGATAATAGGGAAGTTTACCTCACTAGTCTTGCTTGATTTTGTAATATTTGCTAACCCCTTTTAAATGAACTTTGAATGGGATTTTTTAGAGATTTATTGGTTATCAATCAAATGTATTCATGATAGGCTAGTGGGGTGAAGGATAGGAACTAGAAGGAAGTGATTGTTGGTGCTAAAAATTCATTTGGATAGGATCACCAAAAATAGACACCCTAGGGTCTAATGTTATAGTCCTATAGGTGCAGGACTTGGGGGATGGAATTATCATGGGAAAGGTAGCCTGGCTGGGCTAGAATCAGGTCTCAAAAGTTTATAGATGATTGGGAATTAAAAAAAGGTACCTAAAAGGGTCATGAGATCATGCAAGAGGGACCTATGGGTTAGGTGTGACAAGCCACACTAAAGCTACCAATTTTCACATTTTATATGACTACATTTTCCCCTCCTTTATTTTAGTGATGAAGCAAAGCAAAATACTAGGATAAAGGAAAAATAAAAAGCATACCTAAACTTACCTACAAGGGTGAAGCTCATGAAGTTGTATGATGTTGGGTGTGCATAGAGAGAGCATGTTGTGAAGTGTAAATCTATTATGATGCCGAGTGATGTTGAGTATGTGTTGAATTATACTAGATATGTGTTATACCAAGACTAATATCACAAATAGAGCTGAGTGATCAATTCCTCAAGAGTGGCTCAAGAACACAAAGGCTAACCCTTTGGCTCCATCTTTTCCCACTAAGTGAAGCTATCTGATTATGCATTTGTTAATCAATGTTTGGACTGTGTATCTAATCCCTTAGAGTAGGTGGCTCAAGAATACAAAGGATATATAATATTTTGACTCCATTATTGCCCTATGAAGTTAAGCTATGAACTGATACTGGTTAAATGTGTGTTATATGAAATGGCTCCTAAAGGCCATGAATGCTATGTAATCTAACAATATGGCATGCATAGTTAAATGTGTGCTATAAACTAGGCTACTCATGGCCATTCTAAAAGGTGAAGAATAGGTTTGTGTGAAAGCCACTCTAAAACTAGAAACTAGGCTTATGTGGAAGCCACTCAAGAATGTGGAGGTTAGGCCTGTATAAAATCCACTTTAAAATGATGTCAACCACCTATAGATGGAATAAGAAACACAACTACTAGGAATGCCTAGGTAATGCCATAAACTTTAAAGAAGAGAAAGCAAATGTGCCATGTAATTTGCCCCTAATCACTAGTGTTTGTAACATGGATTCTGATCTAGAAGTTATACCAACTGTCGTATCTAAAACTAGAAGGTGAGAGCCATCATGTTTTGCATGATACCCTTATATTTGGATTCTTTGAGAAAAAATATACTAAAACTATTGATTCTGAATTGAACTATGGCTAATAAAACTATAACTATACTTACTTTTATGTCTATTTTTGGAAAATTTAGTTTTTTTACTATTTAGATAAGAGCACCAAAATAGGACACCCTACTGTCTAGTGTTGTTTTCCATGTTTATTATTGTTATTTTTTGCTAAATATAATGACTATTCTATAATCATCACTATTTTTCTAGTCTATTCTACCTAGTTTGGGTTTTGGGTGCTATTTTGAGTGTTCTAAAAGTTGATTTTTTGACCAATTAAAGGCTTTGATCTCTAGAACAAAACCCTTATTTGTTTCCCCCTCTTTTGAGGGTAGGAATGAAAACTCTATAATGACTATCCTCAGAAGAAAGAGCCTTACAAGTGTGTTATGTTGTGAGAATACATGATATAGTAATGATAATTGACAAGATATATCAAGATATAGCATGGTTTGTATGAGATATTGTTAGATCAATAAGGGTATGCATAGATAAATATAACAATGTAATGGCATGTGTAATGTAATGAAATAGAATTGGAAGTTTGGTTATTTTTTAGTTGTTATTTGTTAATTGTTAGTTGTTAGTTTTTATTTATCAATGAGGGATGGAGCATGCTGTCCATCATGGCATCCAATAAATCAAGAGAATTAATGATGTGGATCATGACATTGAAAATAATTGAAAAGCAAACAAGAAACAAGCATGCAAGGTAAGAAGCAAGAAGAATACAAGAGTGGCCAAGGGGCCAAGAAAACAAGGGACATGAACACATATCACTCAAATTGGAAAGTAGGCATGCAAGGCATGTTCAAATGATACATACACATACAATGAAAAATAAGTAAAGTTGGCATGAAGGCAATAAACACATATAAGAGTAAAAGCAAAGGACATTGGATGATGTCCTAAGCCACACATAAGAATAGAAGCAAAGGATATTGGCAATTGTCTTCAGGTACATATAAGAGAAAAAATAAGAACTAAGAAATGAAATCATATCTAGATATATAAAGAAAGAAAGGAAAGCATGTAAATACAAGAAATACAATTACATCTTACTAATCAAAGCAAGAAGTGAAAGTATGCAAGACATATAGTACAAGACTAGGTATATGCTAATAAATACATAAGTACTATATACTAGTGAGTGTCGATAAAGTAATCTATGTAAGATAGTAAGTAATGTACATCAACATGATAATTAGAGTGTTTGGTGTAAGAATGAAATAACTTGGATGGTGTAGTTATGTACAAGATGCCACCAAGGGGTAGATATATTGATGTATGTCTCAAATTTAGAAGTAGGGTGCCCCCTCAATGGGTAGAGTGAAGAAATCATGGATCTGGATGTCACTACACACACTCAAAGAAGATTAAGTGAGTTATGGTAATGTAGATAAATTAAAAAACAATATCATATAACAAAAAATGTAAGTCTAGCATAGTAGTAGAAATGTAAAGTATGGATGATGCATATAATTGAAAAGTTTTTGAATTTTTTTGAGTATTTTAATTTTTTTGTATTTTAGAATATTTGATTTTTTTGGTATTTTTGACATATTAAATGTTTTTGTATTTTGAAATGAGCTATGTACAAACAATCATAAATAAAATATGTACAAGTAATTGAAAATAAGCTATGTACATAAAAGCTAAGAAATTATGTAAAGTAAGCATGAATAAAGTATGTATAATTAAACTAATAAATTATGATACTAATCAATGAGTCTCATAAGAGACTCAATGTCATGATGTCTTTTATGAAACAAAGGAATTATTCATGATTTTTAAGCACAAGATAATGGTTGCGAATATGATTCTAAATATTTAAATTCAGTGTCAGTATCTTGGAAATCATAATAACCTATATTGTTCCACTCATACTTATCATCTTGATTTGAACCAATGGAATGCTAGTATTAAATTTTGTTATATCTAGATCTTTTCCTTTGATAAATTATGTTTGTGAATGATTTGATTTAGGATGTTCAATAAATTCCAAACCTTGGTGACAAACATTATCAGCTGCTAGAATAGGAGTAGTGATGTCTTGAGCATGCTTGCCCAACCCTTGACCTTGATAATCAAATTATTGTAGATATTTTTGACCAAACCCATACTAATTTGAAATTTGACACTAATTTTGGAGAGGTATATTTTCATCTTTTATGTGCTTTGCCTATTTTTTTGGTACTATTTCTTACTCTAATTTTTCTTTTTGATCCTTTTGTTGTTTAAGGTTATGTTTTGGTAACCACTTTTGTACTATATCTAAATTTGAGCTTTTGTGAGTGTGTTCTTATGTCATTATGGATTGCTTAACTAATTTACATTATATGTGGTCCTCATTAGCTATTATATTTTGTATATATATTTTTAATGATAAACATGAATCTATGTGATGCCCATGCATTTTATGATATGTACAATAATATCTGGATCTTCTCACTAGATGTAGAGGAGCCAGTTTGATCAACTAAGATTTAATCATTTCTCTTAGTACCTCACTTGAAATCTTATTGTATCTTCAAATTATTTTTGGATCACTAGTTGTAAAGTTACTTTGTTGTTATTTCTTCTTTTGATATGTAACATTGCTTGCAAACAATTGACTAGGTGAAAGTGCATATACATGATTGAGATTCGGTTTCCTTTGAGGTTTTTGTATTATAATCTAATTTTCCAATGTTGTGATATTTTTATATAATAGTTTATTTTTTTTTCTTAAATTTGACATTAACTTGCTCATACTAGTGATTTGATCCCTTTGAGGCTTACAAGTGTAAACCCTAGTTGCTTCTGATTGAAAATGTAAGAACATATGTTGAAAAGGGTTTGAAAAAGTTAGAGGCTAAATTTATGCATTAAAAAAAAATAGTATAAACTACCTCACCTTTTGGAGAGGTGATAACATGGAATTGGTTAGAAGGAAAGTATTTATCACCCTCTTGGGGGAGAGGACGAGAAGGAAATTCTTTTCTCTACATAAGATATGACATTGAAACTTTATAGGTGGTTTTTAGCTTATGTAATGGATCCTCTAAGTATGTAAGGATTTTATTATTAATTTAATTATGCATAATAGAGATATAGAATGTAAGTGGAGTTATAAGTTGTATCAAAATATGATTATAAAGAGATTCCATAAGAGAGATAGCAAGCAAGGGATAAAGAGCATGGAACTATGGATTAATGCTTAAAAAACATTCATATGTGATATGATATTTCTAATATGTTTAGCAAGATAAACATGAAAAAAATTCCATGTGAGAGATATAAATCAAGGGATATAGAGCATGAAATGGTGCACTAATGCATAAAAAAATTGACATATGCTATGATATTTCTAATATGTTTAGCAAGATAAACTTGAATTTTTTTCAATAGAAAGCAAGGGATAGAAAGCATGAAATAGTGCACTAATGCATAAAAAACTTTGACATGTGTTATGATACTTCTAATATGTTTAGAAAGATAAACATGAAATTTTCTCCATATGAGAAATAGAAAGTAAGTAATAAAACCTTGTATTACAGACAAGTAAACATTGCTTTGAAGGAGAGGGATCTTAATATGTTTAACAATAACTTTCTTAATATCATCACATATTATGAAAAGTAAGTGTGAAAGGGAAAGAATGAATCTTTGCATTATCATATGTTAAAATTAATCATTCATGTACATCATAGGACTGAGTATGGTCACCTTATTATTTGTAAGAAATGAAAGAAATGTTTTTAAATAAATAAGATCTATTTTTGTTTTTATCTGAAATCTAATTTTAGATGTAAGGTGATACCTCAAAAACAATGGGACCTAGTATGTGCAACTAGGGTTTTTTTTAAATTACTATATAATTTTAAAAAATAATGTGAATTTTTTATTTAAATATGCTGGTAAAAAATCAAAAAAATATTGGAAAAAATCTTTATTTAAAGGGACCTAGTATATGCATCTAGGGTTTGGAAGAAAATGATTTTTTAAAATTAATATGGAATTTTGAAAAATTATTATGAATTTTTAATTTAAATATGCAGGTAAAAAATAAAAAATATATTGGAAAAATTAGGAAGGAATTTTTCCTAGGGTTTCTAGGGTTTTTATGTGCAAATAAAGTAAGTCAGGTTCACTAAATGATCTAACTATTTTAGGAATATTGAAGTCTAATTCTTAATTTAGTTAAGGGTCTAAGTTGACTAAATTGGTAAATAATATTGAAATAATTTAGCTACTAATTTGTATAATTAAACTATATTTTAAACCTTTCTACAAATAGTAATAAAAATGAATAAAATAAGATTTAGTTGAAAATCAGATGAAACAGCTGAGACAAGGTCTAAAATTTAATGTGTAGGACTAGGATACTATCACAAATTAGAATATATATTTCATTTTGTGAAAGGACATGAGCACCAAAATAGGACACCCTTGGGTCTAGTTCTATAGTCCTCTTTTGCTGATGTTGTCTCAAAGACCTAAGTTTTCTAGGTTTTGTTTGTTATCCCTATATGATCCTGCCTATGAAATTTTGACTATTGAAGGTCTACAAAACTCCTTGTAGAGTTAATTTAGTCTTAAAACCCTAGACTTCATTATGTTTTGATCAATCTTGAGAAAGAAAGGGGGGTTAGTGTGTGTAATATGCACTGAACATGTATCCACACCCCTTGTGTGGGCACACTACCTATATACCAATAATTCGAAGAGGGATCAATCCATATGTAGTTCTCCCACTTGTTGTGCTTTGTGAAATAGTGTTATTAAGATGAAAAAATACTAAATTGGGCATGTGTGATGTATCTAGGGACTATTGTGAGGGTTTGGATGTGCTTGTAACTATATTAGATGGTTGTATGTAGAGATTAGGGAAGTTTGCCTCAGTGGTCTTTCTTGTATTCTTGCTTGATTTTGTAATATTTTACAACCCCTTATAAATAAATTTTGAATGGGATTTTATAGAGATATATTAGTCATGGTTTGAATGTATTGATGTTAGGATGACATGATGAAGGATAGGAACTGAAAGGAAGTGACCAATGGAGCTAAAAATGCAATTAGACAAGAGCATCAAAAATGAACACCCTAGGGTCCAATGTTTAGTCCTAAAAGTATGGGACCTAGGGGGATGGAATTATCATAGGAAATGTAGCCTGGTTAAGCTAGAATTAGGTCTCAAAAGTCTATGGATGACTAGAAATAAGCAAAAAGGTGTCCAAAAGGGTCATGAGAGCATGCAAGAGGTACCTATGGGTTGGGTGTGACAAGCCACACTCAAGCTACCAATTTTCACATTTTATATGACTACACATTGATTAAATAATTTTAAAAATTGTTTGAACCCTTCAAACCCTCGATATGCATACTAGGTCCTCATACATGCAAACATTAGTCCTTAGGGTTTCAAGTTAATTCTATACTTTGGGATAAATATATAACATATTTTCGAATATATTTATATTGGATTATCTTATACCCTTTATTTTCTTATTCTTTATTTTTTACATCCTTTTTCATGATAAGTTTAAAATGACCTCTAGGGAACCTCTTCCCCTTTCTCAATTGATTATTTTTAATTTTTTTTGCATAATTATACAAATGAATGGACCAATTTTAAAAATTATACACTAGAACATGATAATTAGCATGATTTAATTTATAATAATGATGATGATTATTATTGTAATGATGGATATGGTGATTACTATGAGCATGATAATGAAAGTGAAAGTGAGGATAAACTATAAGCATCTTCTTTTCCTTCTCTGTCTTCCTCTAATGATCAAAATCAACTTAAAAACATAAGGACAAAAGAGCCCCTTATAGGTAGTGCTTTGTTTGAACAAGATATTAGCTTTTCAATCACTTTTGATACATCCTTATTCTAATTGAACCAATATAATATAAATAAATTTAATTTAATTTTGTATGGTTCAAGCAATATTTTTCCTCTACGTGGTGTTCCTAACATAGAAAAGGAAAATGCACTTTCTTCACCTTTCTCAATTCAATTAAAAATTGTATATAAAACTAATATTATACCTTTTATAAGTTTACAAACTAAAGTAGATGATATCGTTCTATCATCTTCTTTTACCTTTCAAGATTAACATATGGATTCCATGAAAATAGAGATAATTCAACTATCTCTAACCCTTCTCCTACATGTCATAATGTGCCAACTAAAAATATTATTCCTAATTATTTTACCCTTGATTCCATTATTGAAAATAATGATAACATGTGCATTCCACTCATACCTAGTAAAAATACACATTGAATTCCACTTACTCATGACGATATGTTACACAATAGTAAAAATTTAAAAATATTATTCTAATCCTCTTATTGAGCATGAAAATGATAATTATTCATCTCTTACATCTATAAGTGAAATAAATTCTGATGTTGATGAATCTTGTAATAATAATGATTACTATGATTTTGGTGAAGATGAAACTAAGTCTAATCCTCTTTCTACTTCAACCATATCTCATGTTGAAATTGATTGCTTATTAAATGCTAATTCAAGGAATAATATTTCTTCATATAATAATGTGAAAACTTTTACTCGTGTTTATAATTTACATGGTTTACATTCACAGGATAATGTTGGAAATATTGTCATTGATGTCAAAGGTCTAGTATTATTGGTGATAAAGGCCCCATTGCATTTAATGTTGTTTGTAATAAATATATCTTGTATAATATGAGTTAATATTTATTTAATATTAATGAATATATTTTTGGTTGCATATGAGACAAAAGAGGGGCCCATGGATAAGTCGAAGAGCCATGGGGTAAAGACAAAAGATGGATGGGACACATTTTTCCATGAAGAGTCATCTTGGGGAATACCAAGAGTCACCAAGTCAAGAAAAAAGAGTAAGGGAAAAATTTCTCATGAAGGGACACTTTGAGGAATACGAAAAGTCACCAAAGATAAGGACAAAAGTGTGAAGGACGTTTTTGGTCATGAAGGGTCACCACATGACTTTTAAAAGACTTGAATATGAAGGGTCATCCAAAATTGGTGCCATTTTCCATGAGGATTGAAGGGTCACAAAGGGGGAAGGAAAAACGCCATTTGGAAAGCTATAAATAAAGGCTTGAGTAGCCATTTGTAATATGGAAGCGAGAGGTTGATTTGATATTGTAATATCTAGCTTAGAAGAGCAATTGTGAGAGATGAATATGATTTATATTTGTTATATCTAGCTTAGAAGAGCAAAGGTGAGAGAGAGGAAAGAGATTTTGTAATGAACTATAATTTTTTGAGATAGCAACATTGAGAGATAGGTGTGTGGTATACACAAAGGGGTTGGTGCTCCTGTGGGTTGGTGCTCATGAATAGTTGCTAGGTTGGTGCTCAGCAAAGGGGTTTGAAGCTCATATGGGTTGGTGCTCATGAATTGTAGCTGGGTTGGTACTCAGCAAAGGGGTATGGTGCTCCTGTGGGTTTATTCTCATGAATATACTTGAGATTGTTCTCCATGGTTTTTCCCACATTAGGTTTCCATGTTATATTTGGTGTCTCTCTCTATCTTGTGTGATGTTTATTATTTGATTTTTATTGCATATCTTGAACATTACATTAAGTGGAATTTGATAAAGGGAAAGTTTTATAAGATATATAATATACTGATTTATCCCCCCCTCTGAGTATATTTCATGCTTAACAATTGGTATCAGAGCAGTTTCCTTTAGAAAGGGTTCAACAGCTTGAAGGTAGATCAAATAAAAGCATAAGATGGCCAAGCAGCTAAAGAAGGATAATCAAGAGTTGAAATCTATGGTTGAGGCTCTTAAAGAAAAGGTGTGTATCTTGGATTCTAAGTTGGCTATAGAAGTAAAAGAAAATAAGATATTTATTCAGGATCTTAATAATCACTTAGAGGTTGCAACTTCAATTTTAACATCAAAAGAAGAAGAGTGTAATCAATTGAAGGTTGAGTTTGGTTCTTTAAAGGATAATCATGAGAAGCTTATACTCAAGGTTGAAAAAGATCATGAAATATTAGTCCAAGGAAAGAAGGATGCAAGTTTTGCAAGAAAATCAAAGAAGCCAATCACGAAACCCAATGCTTTCAAGTTGTCAAATTATTTTCATGGCTGTTCTTTTGTTTGTCATCATGTTGGTCATAGGGCAAGAGATTTTGTGAGGAGAATCAATGAGTCAAAGGGAGATCTCAGTCACATTCAAGAAAAAGGTATGAGAAATATTGTTTGCTTTTGTTGTCATGAGGTTGGCCATATTGTTAGATTATATGGAAATAATGTAAAGAGATATTCAAGGTATGTCAAAGGATATAGAGACCTTAGAAAATATGAGAGAAGACAAATTCAGGTTTGGAGACCTAAAATAGTAAAGGTTGTTCAGGTTGAGTTTAAGAGTGAAAATGAATTACTTGCTATAGTAGATAAAGAATCAGAAAGGAAGGATTGTGCAGAATCTCTTGTTACATTTGAGCATGAGCTTTGTTAAGATAAGATAGTTGCAAAAGTTGAGAAGATGAATAACATCATAAGTGATAAGGTTAGTAAGTTAAAAAGGTTAGACAAGCTTAAATAGATTCTAAAAGAAAAACACAAGAAGATCAAGGAAGAAACAGAGGAGATGTGGGAATCTCCTGAGATTTGTTTCTAGGACACTTTTGTGTGGGGGTGTCTCTTCTAGGCTTCAAGGAGACACTTTTAAGAAAATTGAAGCATGGTGGATGCTATTGGGTCTTGGCTATGTTGCATGATAAGAAGGTGAGTTGGCAGATTAATTTTTATATCTTTTGAGGGAATATATTTTTTAAAGAAAATTTTGCATTAGTATTATGATTCTTGCATATGCAGTGTTTTAAAGTGTTTCAAATGATTATGGTCATAAGAAATTAGAATGTTGAAAAAGAGCTAACAGTTTCAAAAAGAAAGAAATGGATACTCATGTAGATTCAATCAAGGAAGATCAAAGTTTCAAAGCTCCATTCATCAGGAAGAAGGTTCAGACATGTTCATGGCAGAAGAAACAACCTGAAGAATCTATGTTGGTGCAAACAACTTTTCATGTAAGAAATAAAAATCAGCCATGGTTTGTTGATAGCAGATGTTCGAGGCATATGATAGGAGATAAGATTAAAGAAGATCAATGGTGGCATAGTGAAATTTGAAGATTAAACCACTGCCAGGATAGCTGGAAAAGGTATTTTATGTTTGGATATTAATAGAACCAAAGCTAAGAATGTTTTGTAAGCATAATATTTTGAGTGTAAGTTAAATATGTGTTCAAAGATACACATTAAAGTTTCATGTGTAAGGTTGTGAGATTAGAAGGAAATATTCAAATGAGTTGATTGTAGATTCTCAATGGATAGGCAATGTTTTAATCAGATATCTTCTCAAAGATCAACGAGAGGAGCTAGGAGGAGTTGGGAGTAATTTCTATTACTTCCTACCATTGATGTTTAGCATCAAGTGAGGGGGAGCTAAGTGTTAGCTCCAGGTAGGCCCTTTTCCATTGATGTCAAAGGGGGAGAATAATAGGTATAGGTATAGGTGTAGAAAATAGATACAGGGAATAGGTACAAGTTGCTACAGTAAGGGGGAGTAATTGTATGTTTTCAGATGACAGTATGTGTAGGTGACAAGATGTGGAAGTCTTAGGATTGAGGTTGCCATCAATGACAAAGGGGGAGATTATTGGAAATATTTTTATTGATGTCAAAGGTCTAGTATTATTGGTGATAAAGGCCCCATTGTATTTAATGTTGTTTGTAATAAATATATCTTGGCTAATATGAGTTAATATTTATTTAATACTAATGAATATATTTTTGGTTGCATATGAGACAAAAGAAGGGCCCATGGAGAAGTCAAAGAGCCACGGGGTAAAGACAAAAGAAGGATGGGATGCATTTTCCCATGAAGAGTCATCTTGGGGAATACCAAGAGTCACCAAGTGAAGACAAAAGAGTAACAGCAAAATTTCTCATGAAGGGACACTTTGAGGAATACGAAAAGTCACCAAAGATAAGGACAAAAGTGGGAAGGATGTTTTTGGTCATGAAGGGTCACCACATGACTTTTCAAAGGCTTGGATATGAAGGGCCATCCAAGATTGGCACCATTTTCCATGAAGATTGAAGGGTCACAAAGGGGGAAGGCCAAAGGTCAGTTGGAAAGCTATAAATAAAGGCTTGAGTAGCCATTTGTAATATGGAAGTGGGAGGTTGATTTGATATTGTAATATCTAGCTTAGAAGAGCAATTGTGAGATATGAATATGATTTATATTTGTTATATCTAGCTTAGAAGAGCAAAGGTGAGAGAGAGGAAAGAGATGTTGTATTGAACTATCATTTGTTGAGATAGCAACATTGAGAGATAGGTGTGTGGTATACACAAAGGGGTTGGTGCTCCTGTGGGTTGGTGCTCATGAATTGTTGTTGGGTTGGTGCTCGGTAAAGGGGTTGGTGCTTCTGTGGGGTGGTGCTCATGAATAGTTGTTGCATTGGTGCTCGACAAAGGGGTTTAAAGATCATGTGGGTTGGTGCTCATGAATTGTAGATGGGTTGGTACTCGGCAAAGGGGTTTGGTACTCCTATGGGTTTGTTCTCATTAATATACTTGAGATTGTTCTCTGTGGTTTTTCCCACATTGGGTTTCCACGTTATATATGGTGTCTCTCTCTATCTTGTGTGATGTTTATTATTTGAGTTTTATTACATATCTTGGACGTTTGATTAAGTGGAATTTGATAAAGGGAAAGTTTTATAAGATATATAATATACTAATTCACCCCCCCCTTCTCAGTATATTTCATGCTTAACAGATAATAATGTGTTTTCCATTCCATTAACATGTGATACTTCTATACAAATTAACAAAATAAGAGATACCAATGAATCTCCTCTACCCCTCCCTACTACAGTAGCATTTTTTCCTCATTATAACCTCTATAAGGGTGATGTCCAATTTGACTCTCACTAGGTCCAAGCTATCACCTATCCAAAGGTTACAGTGACACAACTTAATACCTATAATAATGTTACATGAAATAGTGTACCCATGGATAAAATTAACAATAAGATTTAGTGTTTAAATGAGCATATTAATGATGTTAACATACATTCTCAAGAGGTAATCTCATTGATGCATGCCATGGTTAATTTACAACAACAAATACATTACCTTACCTTGGAAAGTAAATCATATTACTCTTGTGTTTATTCCAATGCTATCCGTGACAATCCAATTCCATGCACAATCATCAATGCAAAACTACCAAAGAAGTTTTAGATACCAAAATTACTAAAGTTTAATGGATATGTAGATCCATAATTTCACCTCAAAGCTTATAGAAAGACCATGGAATGTACCATTGGTAGTTGTATTTTCCTATAGTTATTTCTCTACAATCTAGAGGATGAGGCATTGAATTAGTTCCATCACTCACTCCTCAATGGTTCAATACATTCATATGATGACTTAGAAGAATTATTTACCATAGGTTTCCTTCATTACACTAGGGTGAGTCAAAATTATTTATAATCACCTAAAAATGGAACTTGAGTTTTAAGAGTGATACTTGAGATCACTTATCCCTAGATTATCCCTAGACCTATCTTAGGGCTAATTTTCACACTTATCTAGCCTTCATATAGGCCACAAGCATCCTAGTCATCCCTAAAGTAATCCCAAACTCCCATTTTTTCTATCCTATCCCACCATAATAGAGATAGTAAAACCGCATGGTGATAGTGTCCCAATTTTGGTGCTATAGTCCTCTCCCTCCTTTTCCCATAAACATATATCTTTTAAAATCTTAGACCTCCTTGGATCATCCTATAACTATTTTAGCACTTGCACAATCAAAGAAATAGTAGATATATATAACCTTTATCCCTCTAACCACTAGATGGAAATAAGATGCAAATCACACATATAAAACTAGAATAATTTGTTCACAATTAAGGTTATCCATCCCTAATCTTCCCTACTTTTGCATACTACTATCTACAACATTCCTAAAATCAGATTACTCTAATTTTTAGTCTAAATCACATTAAAAAAACTCAAGTAAACAATAATATTAGCTTCACTTTTACTTACACCGATACTTAGGTGGGGAGAACTACATAGGGATTGATCCCTCATTAGAGTATTTGTGTGTAGGCAACTCTCATCATAGCAGGGTGTTGAGGATGTCCAATATACCCCACTAACAAACACACTTTTATTATTATATGGACCAAATGCCCTAATAACATGGAGGATTAGGGTTTAATCATAATATCAATCAAAATAAGTTATCTATAGTGTTTCATGACTCATTCATACAATAATAGGACTTACAAACCCAAACACAGGTGCACCTATAAGTTTGGAATAGTCCTGCATAGAGGACAATACCACCAAAATAGGGACAATAGAACCACATGGTGTTACTATCCAATTTAGGTACTACTATCCAGTAGATTTTTTTTAACTTGGATCCTATTTATGACACTTGGACTAACCTCTACCTCAGTTTTTAAACCTCTAAATCATTTGTCTCAGTCACTTTCCAACTAAGTTCTCATTTACATTATTTATTGCTATTTTTAGAAAGGTCAAAGTTAGTCAATTATGTAAAAAATTAGTGGTTATAACTATTGCATATTTATAACTTAATTTACTATACTCAAACCCTTTAATAACATATTATTTACATTCACTAAGTCCTAAAAGGTTAAAACATTTGGTGAACATGTCTTCCTTTGAATACTATTCAAACCCTAACCCTATATGATACTTGGGTTTTAATCCTTCTTTTTCCTATTTTCATTGGATTTGTTAAGCTTTTCATATTTCATACATTATATTTTAACATCCCTATTTCACTTTTTTTACAATATGACATCTAAAACATTATCTATCTTCGTTTAAGAAGTGTTATGCTTAGTATTAATCATATTAAGCATACTTAGATTCCTTCTATTTGAGATTATACCATAGACAAGGGGCTAGTTACAACTCATATCATTGATCCTTCACACCCCAATTATCTATATTTTGATGATAATTCATCTGAAGATGAGAAATACAATCAAGATCAAAATGATACACAAGATAGTAATTTGGACACTCTCCCCCGACTTAATGATGAAAATCAAATTATCAATAAGGATGAGGTTAAATAGAGATTTAGAGATAGAATTCAAGAACAAACCCATGATCACACAAAGATTTTACAATCCATAATGGAATAAATGACAAATAAAATAATGGTCAATCATCTACTCCCACATATAATAACATTATTACACCTATTTTAGGGCTAACTCAACTAGCACAACAACCAATTTTAACTCAACAACCATTAGTGAAAAATAAACCTCCTATGGCTAGTTCATCCTATCCATATGTACAATCAATTATGAATAAATTTCATAATTTTTAGGCTATGGTATTACATCTTGAGTAGGGAGATGCTAGGCCATCACCTACCTTGGATTCTCATGTTTTTTTACATACACCTTTTGCACATCACATAGTAGAAACTCCTTTGCCATCTAGATTCATGGAACCCAATATTACATTGTATGATGGTAAGGGTGACCTAGAGCACCATCTCCAAGATTTCCATGCAACATATTTGGACTACATATCTAATTATTGGCTCCTCAATATGTTGTTTTCATGTAGTCTAAAGTATTATGCCTTATAATGTTTCCTTGATCTACCAAATTGGTCTATCACGGAATTAAATCCATTGGTTGATGTTTTTTTATCCCACTTATCAATAAACATCAATGAAAATATCTCATATGCTCAAGTATCATAACTAAAACAAAAATCAAATAAAAATAAGACTATATTGGCCAATTTGACTAGCTGCATGGCAGATAAAGATCTCCAAGACATATTCAAGCATGGCCTAATACTAGAATTACATGAAGCTATATTTTTCAATAAGTTTTCAACCTTCACATACTTATGCCACATAGTAAAATAAAGAGAAGTCAAGCTTCTCTCTATCATCAAATTAAAATATACAAGTGGATTAGAATCAACTACTAAGATTTCTAGTAAGCATCCATATAATTTAAAGGACACTAAAATCAAGAGCGATCCAAAGGCCACATTTAACGTATATTCAAAGACATCTCCTTGCTTATTTTTATCACCTCCTCCATGGAGAGTCTTCACCAATCTTTTAAAATTGCTAGCGTGTGTTTTATAGTAGCTCCTAGAATGCAATGTCATATCTCTCCATCCCATCAAAGAGGTTGATACAACATGGCCTCTTCTAAAGAACTATGATTTTAATACATTCTATGTGTAGACCCTGTATTTTGGCCAAAACTATGTTCTGATTGGACTTTAAACTGATTTCTACCAAATAATGTAAATTAAGCCTATGAATCATTTAATCCCCCAATTTCATTTGCACATCAAAAATTAGTGCTCAGAATCATGTTAAGGCATCTCTAATTTGCGTATTATCCTATATTAAATATTAACCTCTCATGGACTCATCTCCAGTCAACTTGAAACCTAGAAAAATTGACATTTTGGATTTTAGGCCCATTAAGCGAGGCACTTAAACAATTCCTAAAGTGCAAAGATTCCAAGAAAAATGAATTAACTAAGCAAATCAAATTAAATGATTAGGTGAAATTTCCATGAGAAATTAGTGAAAGTTAATTTTGTAAAAAAGAAAATTACAATAAAATAGATTTCATGATGATTCATCATCCTCAAAGTTAAGGAATTGAAAATATCTCCCTTAAAACCTTAAATTTAGAAATGGAGAACCATGGTTAATAAATGGGATCTCTAGCCCAAATATTAATTACTTGTCCCCTCCTTAACTCAACTAGGGTTAATATAAACATAATCTTAGTTAAATCTAACCTAACTACACTTATATCTATTTTGAAAGGCTATAAATAGAAGGCCTCAGTCATTATTCAACAAGCTCTTTTTGGTGTAATGTTATCATACAAAAATACCTTAAAGTAACCTTTTGTGTAATGTTATAATTCTCATTTGTTGAGAGAGAGAAACCAAGCCAAATCCAAGCCCAACATTTCCAAGGTGATAAGGAGAGATGATGCAAGGAGCACCATTGACAAAGACTCTTTGAGCACATGACTGAGCACATTCTTCCATGGCCAACATACAACTCATACTCTCAAGATAGGTAAACAATGTTTGTTTTGTCTTCCATTATTATTTACTTGTATTGTTCTCTTGATCCTTTTGTGTCTAGTCTTGAAGTGTTAGGTTTTTTAGTGTGTTTTTATTTGTTTTTAATCATACTAACACAATACTAACTCCCTTCTTATATTCTTATTAATCACATTACAAATATCACAAGGCACTAGGCCATACTACAAATTGATATACCACATTGAAACATAAGATATAAGATTTGATAGAGGCCAACATTATTGATGTGGGCACACCCACAAAAGCAACACAAGTTTAATAAATAGAAATTAAGACATTGAAAATATTCTCAAATCTATTTTCAAAGCATACAACAAATGAAGAAGGGGGCACTTTAGGGGTTCAATATACATATCAGGCACATCCACCACTAGCATCATATCACTCTACTACAAAGGATACACACTCACTACATAATATAATCAGTGTGTGTAATGAAATTAATTCAAGAATTAAATATAACAGTAGAATTATATCCAAATATGACTGAAAGAAATCCAAATATATGATGATAGATAAGCCACTTCGAGGGGGCAACCTCCACAAGCTTCAATAAGAGCAAAATTCATAATATGATGATAAATGATTACCCATTACCTCCTATATATAGTCCAACTAGGCCATGGTTACTCCATAGGCCGACCTACTAATCTAAAGAAAGCATAGATAAATGTAATATAATGTCAGAGGAATAAGTAATCCATAATTTGGCTAATACTATCCTCATACATGTGATAGGTTAGGGGCGTAGCATGCCCTTCCCCTTCAAACCAACGTTGTCCTCAACGTTGAACAACTCTGGATGTTGTTACATAAATTCTTCACCTTCCCAAGTTTCATCTTCACTACTTTGGTTTTTCCACTTGATCAAATATTCTTTAATATCTCTGGTTCTCAATCTCTTAGTACGTGTTTGGAGGATCTTCTCTGGTTCCAAAATGACTCATCCTTCTTCATCTAGTTCTAGGAACTCTATCTGGGCAGAAACTTTCTGTCCAATGACCTTCTTCAAACAACAAACATGAAATACTGGGTGTATGTGAGATGAATGAGGTAACTTGAGATTGTAAGCCACACTTCCAGTTTTTTCTAGAACCTGAGAAGGGCCATAATACTTTGGAGTAAGTTTGTTGTCCTTTTTCTAGTGCTTCAAAGACATCTGCTTATAAGGCTGTAAATGAACAAATACCCAGTCACCCACCTCAAAAATTTTCTCACTCTAGTGTTGATCTACTTGTTGCTTAATCCTATTTTGTGCCAAGGCCAAATTCTCTCTCAAACTAGCCAAAACCTCTTGTTGATGTTGAATGTGCTCTTCCACATCTCGAACCTTGGTGTGCACCTTTAATGAAGAAGTGATGGAAGGTGGATGGTAACCATATAGTGCTAGAAATTGAGACATTTTAGAAGAGGTATGGAAAGATGTGTTATACCACCATTCTTCAAGTGGTAGCCATTTAACCCAATGTTCTTGTTTATCTGATACAAAACAATGAAGATACCCCTCTAAACATTTGTTAACCACTTCAGTTTGTCCATCAAATTGGGGGTGGTAAGATGAGCTATGAGCTAGCTGAGTACCCAAACAAGAAAATAGTTTAGTCTAAAAATTACTAGTGAAAATAGGATCATGATCACTTACAATTATTTTTGGGGTTCCATGTAATTTGAAAACTGCTTCCATAAAAATAGTCACGACTGTACTTGATGAAAATGGGTGTGAGAGAGCACAAAAATGGGCATATTTCGTAAGCCTATCCACAATGACCAAAATAACATTCTTACCTTCAGAACAAGGTAACCCAATGATGAAATCCATGGAAACCTCCTCCCACCTTTGGCTAGGAATTGCTAATGGTTGTAACAAACATGGGGTCTTAACTATTTCACCTTTATTTTGTTGGCATATCAAGCATTCTTCCACAAAATTTTGTACATATCCCTTGAGTCCTTCCCAAAATAATTCTATCTTAATTCTATGATAAGTTTTCAAGAACCCTGAGTGTCCCCCAAGTGGAGATGCATGCAACTCTACAAGAATCTTATGCTTAAGCTCTGAATTTTTGCACAAGTATAACCTACCCTTATACCATAGGACATTACCTTTCCATTAAAATTTGTCAGAGGATAAATTACCTTGTTGGATATTTTGAATTAGAACCTATGTATCCTTGTCTTGCTCCCATTCTACCCTAGCTTCATCCACCCAATCTTCTTGCAATATGGACATTGCACAAAGTAATGCTTCTGTGGATGCATCCCATCTAGATATTGCATCTGCTACTACATTATCTTTACCCTTCTTGTAGATGATTTCAAAATCATAACCCAACATTTTGGCTACCCATTTTTGTTGTTCCTCATATGATAATCTTTGCTCCAAAAAGTATTTGAGACTATCATGATTCGTTTTCACCTTAAAGTGTTTACCCATCAGATAAGGCCTCCATTGTTTAATTGCATGAAGAATAGCCATCATTTCTTTCTCATAGACAAGTTTTTTTAGATTCTTACCTTTGAATTGATGACTTTCAAATGCAATGGGTCTTCCTTCCTGCATTAGTACTGCCCCTAATCTAGACCCAGAAGCATGACATTCAATAGTGAAAATTTGTGAGAAGTCTGGAGTAGCCAAAACTGGAGTGGTGCACATAACTACTTTTAGTTTCATAAATGCTTTGGTGTCATCATCATTCCAATGGAAAGCATCCTTATTTAGAAAAGCCGTGAGTGGAGCTGCTATGCTACCATAACCTTTCACAAATCTTCTATAGTAACCTGTTAGTCCAAGAAACCCTCAAAGGTTTTTGAGAGTTTTTGGCATGGGCCATTACATTATCGCTTTTATCTTTTGGGGATCAACTTTGACCCCTTCATGGGAAACAATGTGACCAAGGTACTCTACCTCCTGTACTCCAAAAGCACATTTAGATGGCTTCGCATAAAGTTGGTGCTTCTCCAAAACTATCAACACATGTTTCACATGTTGTAGATGTGCTTCCCATGTCTGAATATAAATTAATATGTCATCAAAGAAAACTATCACAAACTTCCTTAAAAAAGGCCTAAAAATAGTCTTCATCAAGCTCTAAAAAGTCGATGGTGCATTTTTAAGACCAAAGGGCATTACCAAAAACTCATAATGGCCCTCATGTGTTCTAAAAGTAGTTTTATGAACATTTTCATCCTTGATTCTAATTTGATAGTACCCTGAGCGAAGATCCAATTTTGTGAAATAATTAGCACCATGCAACTCATCAAGTAAATCATGAATTACTGGAATAGGAAACTTATCTTTGATGGTGTACTTGTTGAGTTCCCTATAGTCTGGGCACATCCTCCATGTGTCATCCTTCTGCACCATGAACACTGGTGATGAATATGCACTTTGGCTATGCTTGATGATCCCTGCCTCTAGCATCTCATGGACCATCTTTTCAATTTCACTCTTTTATGCATATGGATATCTATATGGTCTGATATTTGATGGTTGACTACCTAGAATTAGTTGAATGGCATGATCATGTTCTCTTTTTGGTGGTAGTCCTTTTGCCATGGCCCCAAAAATAGATGAGTGGTCTTCAAGAATTATTTATAGATCAGGATGTGTAGATACCTGTGTGGGTTGAACTTCTATGGAGCATAATCATGCAATGATTCCCTCTGTCCCCTTTTTTAGCATCTTGGTCATCTGATGTGAACTAACCAATTGTGGAGATTTTGCATGTAATCCATGTAGTTCAATTTTATTACCTTCAGAATGAAAGCGCATGAATAGTTCTTGGAAGTTCATCTCAATGGTACCTAAGGTTGTGAGCCACTGGACTCCCAAAACAATGTTTATGTTACCCATGGGAATAGAAAACATAGGAGAGTTGAGATTGTACCCACCCATAGTAAGCTTAATACTATGGCATTTGCCTGAACAATTAATTGTGCCACCATCTGCAATTGTGACCTAAAATTTTGGTGCTGGATAGATGAAACAGTTCAATCAAGTGGCCAACTTATGGTTTATAAAGTTATGTGTGCTTCCTAAATCAATCAACACTGTCACCTTCTATTTCTTGAGGAAACCCACCACCTTAAGAGTTTGTGGAGTGCTAATACCTACAAGTGCATGACAACAGATTATAGGTTGGGAATCTTCAGGTACCTCCTTTATATCTTCTTCATCATTAGAGGCATCATTTTCTTCTTCATCTTCATTTGGTCCCTCAATGTAGAATAACTTCTTCTTAGCACATCTATGTCCTTTACTCCACTTGCTATCACAACCAAAACATAATCCTTTTGCACGCTTCTCTTCAATTCGCTAAGGGGTCAATCTAGTAGGTGGAGGAAATGTTGGTGATGATATGCTACGATCTTTGAAGTGAGTGAATGGTTGCTTCTTGTTGGATATGAATTTTTCCTCAGCTCTACGTGCTAGGATAATAGATTCAAAAATATTAAGTGGATTAAACATGCGTACCTCATGTTGAATGTGGTCCTTGAGTCCACCCAAAAATAGGTCATTCAAGTTTGCTTCAAAAATTGTCTCCACACGTAAGGATAGGTTTTGAAAATGATGAATATAATCCTTGATGGAGCTAGTTTGTCACAATTTTGCCAGTTGGCTAAAGTAATTATCTGTCACACTATTGCCATAGTGTAATTATAGCTCCTCTATAAAAATTGACCAGGTGACATTAATAGTCCTCTTTTTCTTTTGAGCACACAACCATCGATACCAAATGAATTGATAAGGTTCAAGATACAAGGATTCCATGGTAACCTTCTATCCACTTGGAATCTGATGTAGGTCAAAAAAACTCTCCATTTGGTTGAGCCAATTGAGTGGATCTTTTCCATCAAATTTGCGCATATCCACCTTTGGTAATAGGTTCCTCTGTGGCCATGGATTTGGATTTGAAGTAGACTGGTTAGGAGAACCATCCTGGTGGGTTTGTGAAATAGAGTTAGCTTGATGATTTGACTGATTAATGTTCAAATCCTTCATGATATCTCCTAAACTATCTTGTATGGATTGCATATTAGATTGTATGTCTTACACCTCACTCTGAATGCCTTACACACTATAGTCAAGCTGGCTCACTTTGTGATATATGTCAAAAAACCATGTTACAAAGGGTCTATTACATCCCCCTTCTGACTCCATCTCATCCTTGTTAGGAGTTTTACCTAGAGTTTTAGTACCCTTTCCTCGGCCTCGAATTTGTGGACCTACCATAAAAGGGTTTTATGATGTCGACCCTTAGTGACACTTTTGACCCAACATTGACCAAGAGATTTTGGAATTATTTCGGCCTCAAATCAAAATATACAAAGAAAAAACCATAGCCAATTTTTTTTAATCTTTCAAAAAATGTAAACAACTCAGAAAAATTCTTTTAATTGCGCATTATAGAGCAATTTTATGAAAAACCCTAAAATAGAGATAACTTTTGAAACAATGATCCAAATGAGCTAAAATTTTAATGGAAGCTTAATCTCATTATTTCACACCTCTAGTAAAAAATCTTTAGATAAATTCACAACCTTTTTTTAAATATCACAAAATTTAAAAATTTAATGTTTCGCCCACAAGATTGCCCAAATCGCAGCTCTGATACCACTTGTAATGAAATTACTTCAAGAATTAAGTATAATAGTAGAATTATATCCAAATATGACTGAAATATATACAAATATACGATAATAGATAAGCCACTTTGAGGGGGCAACCTCCACAAGCTTCAATAAGAGCAAAATTCACAATATGATGATAAATAATTACCCACTACCTCCTATATATAGTCTAACTAGGCCATGGTTACTCCATAGGCCGACCTAATAATCTAAATAAAGCATAGATAAATGTAATATAATGTCAAAGAGGAATAATTAAGCCATAATTTGGCTAATACTATCCAAATACATGTGATAGGTTAGGGGCGTAGCAATGTGTACCATACTATAGTTCTATCTAGACCACTCATAACTTTATTAGACTAGGATATTATTGATGATGATTTAGATTTATAAGCACTCTTTATAGATCCTACATTGATCATCATCCTATTCAAAATGTTATGGTTGATAATGGTTCAAGTATTAACATGTGAACTATCACACTTATATAGAATTTGCGGTATTCAGAGTAGGATATATCTCTTATAGACACATTTATTCATTATTTTAATGGTCATGTTCAGATCTCCATCAAGGCTATTGTACTTCCACTATAGGTTAGACAAGGACATGTGGACACTATATTCTTAGTAGTACCTAGTCTGGTCATATTTGACATGTTATTAGGTAGGTCATAAATACAATGGTTACTAGACATCCCATCCACCATGAAAAAATGCCTTAAATATATACATGCAAATCAAGTGATCACCATTGAGGGTCTCTCATATGAGTATCCTCTACATGTCCCATAGGTAATTACACTATAGTTATTAGTTACAACTTAGTTACCAATTATAGTTTGGACCATAATTCTTACCCATACACCATATATTTTAGTGGAGCCACCAATGCAGGTGAGGTCTCCACCTACAATGTTACCATGTACATATAATCTCCCATGGAGACCATTATTAGAGAGACCTCTGCATCATACATATGTTTCATATTCTAGAGGGCATCCCTCTACTCACTTTATTCTAAGAGTAGTATTATTGAGTTCTCAATGTTTTCATCATAGGGCACCTATGATAAGTATAATGTCTTCTATTAAATGGGTCCTTAATACACCTATAATTCATAGGAAACTACAATCAATTCACAAATTCCTAGCACCACTTCATAGGCAGTGCTAGATATAGATCACTCAGTACAATAATTTTTGGGACCATAGTTACCTTTTCATCTAACACACATGATCTTTGTTCCTTTATTTGACACAGGCCACATTGATAGTGACTCTCCCATGAGACTCATCGATTAGTATTGTTCTTCCCTTATGGTACATACTTTATTTATTTTTTCCTCCTTGTTTATAGTTTCATTTTGATGTTGCTTTTACATATATTATATAAAAAAAATAGAAAAATAATAAAATATGGCAAAACATAAAAGCATTCAAATATTTACATAGAAAATACAAAATTATAGATTGTATGCATTGCCATGTTTATATTTATTCATTTTGATGTTGCTTTTACATATATTATATACAAAAAATAGAAAAATAATAAAATATGGCAAAACATAAAAGCATTCAAATATTTACATAGAAAATACAAAATTATAGATTGTATGCATTGCCATGTTTATATTTATTTTATTTTATAGACATTACATATGCTATTTATCCTAGTATAGTTGGTTTTATCATACATACATGCTTCACTTGTTATTTCTGAGTGCTTGCAAATTACTATAGGACTCAGTCCACTAAATTGATCTATATTTGCTATTATCTACACTCGAGGGGCATATACATAGATACATAGGTTCTTCATTTGACACATTCACCCATTTAAGGGTACCCTATACATAGTTTTGATTACCAGGTTACATCTTTCTAAATACTACATCATAGATTTAACATTGTTATATCTTGATATTTATCATGCTACACTTAGACTTTTACTAGTTATTACTGATTAAGACTTAGTATATGTTCATCTTAGATCTTAAACATATTTGTATTCCATGTTCATCCATACTTTCATTTCTATCTTTCCTAGTTTATAATTGATTATATCTCTATACTTTTTTTATTCCATGGAATTTGAGTATGACATTGCTCTTTGGCTCTATGCCACTTTTTTTCATAGTATATATGATTTGGACATGTTCCCATGTCCTTGTGTGTGCCTTCTTGATTATATATGTAGACATTTGAACATGCCTTTCTATGTGGCTATAAGCCAACTTGCTTGTTCTTTGAATATGTGTACATTTGAACATGTCCTTGTATGCCTTTCTTTCTCATATTTAGTTAGATGTGCCCATATCCATTATATTGTGGTCCCTTGGCCTATTTTTCATGCCTTGTGTGTGTTGTATGTATGATTATTTATATGTGTCATGGCTATGAAACTTGTCTCTTTCTTGTTACACTTTCCAAATTTAAATGCCATGAGGGAACTCATACATCTTCCCTTACTACTTGGGTGTTGTGATGGACATCATGCCCCATCCCCCTAGGTATCTGCTTAATTATTACTCACATTTGGTGTTACATACATTGATATATCTAGATTTTCAGCCTTTTGAATTATATACATAACATAATCACACATTACAAACTAATGACTAGATTATCTTACATTTTAATGTTATGTATACACATTATTTTGAATTATTATGCAGTTATCATATATGCTCTAGATAACACACATCTTGAAAAGATTTTATTTTTAGGATATTTCTCACATAGGTTAAAAAACTCCCCTCAAAAGAGGGAGCATCCATAGGGCTTTCTCACATATGTCAACCTCTCATAATGAATTAACAATACATTTTTAACACATAGGCTCATATTACAAAAATTAAACTTAGGTAAATATAGTGGATAATGGTGACATAAACATTAGTACATTTGCACAAAAATTCCAATAGTCAAACATTAGAACTCAAATTGGGACACTAACACCAGATGGTGTAATTGTCCAGGATATGATTCTATTATCTAGTAGGTTTCATAAAAATCTAGATTGCCTAGAAAAGTATAGTAGGTACAATCCAAGTTTGCATAGGTTCAGTTATAGATTTACAAAAAAAAAATTATCAATTTTGCTCAGATTCATACTAGATTTCTCAAATTAGGAACATCATGCATAACACAACCATTCCCATTTATAATCCATAAACTTAGATATAGATTATTATAACTTATTTCAGAATGCATATGTTCATATATTAGATTTAGGGGCATGTGTGCAACACATTATTTCCACTTTATCACTTACACCCTAGTTGATCAAATGGAATGACAAATTCCATGTCATTATCTATGTTGTACACATCAAAATCATATCCTAGGTCACATGCCATTTTCATGCCTTACTCCATCTATAGTGTTTCCCATTCTCAAGTAGCCTAGATTTACCTAATATACTTGAGTAGCCACAAAGATGACATCTCTAATTAGATATCTCTAGTTAGACATTTATAGTTACATCATGTAGTTTTAGTTTTGAATGCATCTACTACACATGGGTATGCAATGATGAAGTCATAGTCTACTTGAGTTATTGATCCACCTACATGAGAGGGTTGGAATTGTCATCAATACAATCTATGATATTTATAGGTCATCATACACCAAGTAGGGGTGGGTAGTGATGGAGTCAAAAATGGATTGAGTTCTTGAGCCACCCACACATAATGATTAAGAAAACCATCAGCTTAGTCCAATTTATTCATCAATTTATCACTATACACATACACACATAGATTATTACCAAGTTTACACATTGGTTTGTGTACCCATTAAGGTATATTTATTCCTTTCCTATCTCTTATCCATTTACTCAATTTTAATTCTTTACTCAATTATATATTTGATTTTGTTATCTCTTAAGTAAGGATTGAATCTATACATGTTTCACTAGTAGGACACAAAATGGAGCATACTTCACATACTTAGATCCAAATCATAGGATTCACCTCTTAGGTAAGTCTAGGTATGTTTCATTATCCTTTATCCTAGTCATTTCACTTTGTTGCATTCATAGAATAAAGAAGATGGAATTTAATCACCTAAAAATGAAACTTGAGTGCTAAGAGTGATACTTGATACCACCTATCCCTAACTTATCCCTAAACCTATCTTAGGACCTATTTTCACACTTATCTAGCCTTCATATAGGACACAACTGTCCTTAGTCATCACTAAAGTAGTCCTAGACCATCAATCTTTCAACTTGGTCCTTCATGCCTTAATTTTTACCACCTGGATACTAGCACCATAGTAGGGACAATAGTGCTACATGACGCTAGTATCCCAATTTTGGATCTAATATCATTTCTCTCCTTTTTCCATAAATATATATCTTTTTAAATCTTAAACCTCCTAGCGTTTCACTAGACCTCTTCTAACACACTCATAAGCACAAAAATAGTATATATACATGATTTGTAGCCCTCTAACCACTAGATGGAAATAAGATGAAAATCACACATATAAACTCATAAAATGTTATTTATAATTAAGTTTATCAATACCTATTATGCCTTACTTTTGCATACTACCATCTACAACATTCCAAAGCTACGATTATGCATATTTATAGTCCCAAGCACATTAAAAACACTCAATTAAATAATTATACTAAATTCACTTTCACATGTACAAATACATAGGTGGGGATAACAACATTTGGCTTGTTCCTTCTTTAGAGTATTGATATGTAGGAAAATCTTATCATAATAGGGTGTTGAGGATGTCCACCTACCCCACTAATAAACACATTTTTTTTATTGTATCAACTAGATGCCCTAACAACATGAAGGATTAGATTTTGATCATAAATCAATAAAAAAAGTCATCTATAGGGTTTTAGAACTTGTGCATGTATGAATAGGCCTTACAAACCTAGACACAAGTGTACCTCAAATCTCAAAATAGTCTTTCACAAAGGACACTACTACTAAAATATGGACACTAACACCACATGGTGCTACTATCTAATTAGGGAGCTACTATATAGGAGGGGTTTTAACACCCATATCTTATTTTTGACACTCTAACCAACCCCTACCTCAGGTTGCATCCTCTACATCATCCATCTCTGTCATTTTCCAATTAACTTCTCATTTACATTATTTCTTACTATTTTATAGATGTCAAAGTTAGTCACTTATATAATAAATTAGTGGATATATTTATTGCATATTTATACCCTAATCTACTATACTCTAACCCTTTAAAAACATAGTATTTACATTCAATACACCTTAAAAGACTAAAACACTAGCTAATGATAACATGTTATGATTCAAATCTTGTACACAATAATTAATCTATGAGCTAATAGATTGAGAAGTATAAAAAATATTTACTAGAGGCCTAATTTTACCTCTTAAGGATAAATTTTTATATGAGACATACCAATCATTTTAACATATATGTTAAATAGCTATGATATTAGAGAATAAGGTGGGACTATTTGACACACATTTAGAGGCAAATTTTAACATTCACAGTCATCAAATATGGTATAAGCACCTAATCCACATATGATTAGTAAAAAAAATGTAATATAAATAACCAATCAAGATACTCAAGAAGGCAAAAAAACACTTTAAAAATCATCTCCCACACTGAGTAGAGCACATGACACTAATAGAGGGGATATATAGTTTTTAGACAAAGATAGGCCTCATGAAATATTATTTAGACTATTAAATAGGAGGATACTCACTCTTCCTCCTACTCATCATCATAAAACATAGTATTTGCACATAATAAGAAATAAACCATACTATAATTATCATCAAATAAATGGACATTAGGATAATAAATATTATGCACTCAAAGATCATATTGACTAGTATGTTGATAGAGGCATTATATCATTCACATAAGGGGCATCAATATCTCTTATGCATTCACCTAGATCACCTTTATCTAAAAATGAGTTATCCCAAGGCATTCATTTCAAGGATACATTGGTTACTCATTATATGATCCATGTGGTTTCTAGGAAACCTACTTATATGAGATCTCATGCACCAAAGATTCAGTAAAGATGACAACTAGTTGAGAGAGATCAACCTACTTATAGTAGCATGATGATAAAAGGGAAAGCAACTCAACCACCAATCTCAGTATGGAAACTAATTAAGATGTTTGATAGATATCAAAAAAATCAGATCATAGTATCATTATAACCACTTATTAATATATTTATAATACATAATGCACAATAGAGCATCATGTCAGTATGATAGCCAATTAATATATTTGTAATACATAATACATAATAAATCACACTTTCAATATGACAATTGATTAAGATATTTATTACAAAGTTTAAAAATCTAGATACCAATATTACAATGTGATCAATATTAGCTCCAAAGGTTATTCCTACACCTACATGACATGAGTAGTATGGTCAATTATTTAATATTCCATTAGGATTTAGTTAGTGTATGCCACAATCTATAGGCCAGTTTAGTCATATCCATAGATTCATATCCATAATCCATAGGTAGTTCCAACTATAGATAATTTAATACATCCAATTCATAGATCTCAGATACCACCTCACACAACACATGTGGTCACTCTTCTTTTGTTTGATATAAGACACCTTGACAGTGAGTCTCTTGTAAAACTCATCAGTTGGTATCTTCTCACAACATACTTGTACATAGTTTCTCTTACCTTTCTATTTATATATAGTATTATTTTCATGTTTCTTATACATATATTATACTCAAAAAACATAAAAATAATATAATTTATTCGAAAATACAAAAACATTCAATATTTGCTCAGAAAATACATATATTAGATTATATGCATTTCCATGTTTACATTCATTCTATTTTCCTAGTACTACATATTCTATCTATGATAATATAGTTGGTTTTATCATACATACATGCTTCACATGTTCCTTTAGAGTGTTCACATATTACTAAAAGACTCATGTCTTCCAAATAGATCAAGATTTTTTACTATCTACCAATTGGGGGCACATACATAAATACATATATTCAACATTGATACATTCACCCATTAGGGCATCATATTACACAGCTTTTGGTTTGCCAGGTTATATATTTCTATACTCCACATCATAAATTTAGCATGATTATATCTTAATATTAATTATCCTATATTTAATATATTTATTTTCAACTAATACTACTATAGAATCAGCTTATGTACATCTTTACTCTTATTCATATTTGTACCACATGTTCATGCATATTTTCATTTTTAACATTCCTAGTTTAGATCTAATTGAATCTCTTTGTTATACAATATTCAATGGCATTTGAATATGTGATTTTTATATAGATCTAAGCTAATTCATTTCATTATATGTATACTTTGGACATGTGCCCATGTCCTTATGTGTACCTTCTTTATTGTGTATGCAGACATTTGAACATGTGCTTACAAGTGGCCCTAAGCCAAAATTGATTATAGATTGTGTAGGTGGACATTTGAACATGTGTTTATATTTTATATTTTTCTCAAACTTGGTGACATGTTCCCATGTCCTTTGTATTATCACCCCTCGACCTGCTTTGCATGCCTCATGTGTTTATATGTATGATTTCATGTATGCATTGATGCCATGGCACTTATCTCTTACTTGTTACACTCACACCCAATTTATGATGCCATGAGGGACCTCATACATATCCCCTTTCTCCTTGGGTGACTTGATGGACATCATACCCCATCCCCCTAGGTAGTTACTCATATTATACTTAAATTTATTGTTCATATAATTCTTATATTATTATATTTATGTTGATAATCCTTGTGAATGATATATCTAGCATACATAATATTTTAAAAGCTTATGTTTGGATTATTTTACATTTTTATGTCATGTATACACATTATATTGATTTATAATGAAAATATCACATGTTTTTAGTCTAACACACATGATACATAACTTTTATTTTGAGGATAGTTATTGTATAGGTTTAACAACTCCCATTAAAAGAGGTGGTATTCATAGGGATTTTTCAAAGAGATCAAGCCATCCTAGTTTACTTAGAACATAGTTTTTAGAATGAAAACATAAAATACAGAGCTTAGATTCAAGAAAACATAGTGAAAAATAATCACATATAGATCAATCTTAGTTTTACATAGAAATAGAAAATTTGACCAATAACACGACATAAAGGACACTAATACAATGTGATATTGACCAAGGGACCACATTAATATCAAGTATCTCCGTAAATAAAAAATTATAGAGTTGATATAAAATTATAACAGGTATAGTCTAGGTTTTCATAGCATCAGACATATATATCATATATGCATAGTTTATGCTCAGTTTTCACATAGATTACATAGGTTTTACTTATATTGGGGGCACCATGAGTGTCATGATCACTCCTAGTTTAGTTTTATATACTTAGACATATATTATTATGACTTAGTCCAAAATCCATATGCACAAATATTAGAGTTGGGGGTATGTGCAAGGTACATTTTTCCCATGTGTTCAATTTGTCACCAGTACTCTTTGATGGAATGACAACACTATGTAATTATCCATGTTATTACTGTAGACACCATTTTCACCATGTTTACACTAGATTTATGCCCTAATTTATCTATAGTGGTTGGTATTATTGAGTAGTCCCTAAAAAACATTCCTAAGTGCTTGAATGGCCCCTAAACCACTTTTCATTTTAGAGTTTCTGAGTGGCCCCAAATCCATCCTATATAGTTTCATTTATATCACAAAGCTTTAGTTACATTAAAAAAATTTAGTTTTAGATGAATATACTACACATGGGTAGGTAGTGATGGAATCATATATTACTTGAGTTCTTAAGCCACCTATATAATAGGGTTGGACAAGCCAACAATCCAATCCAAGTTATTCATAAATTATGATCCATCTAGCAGGGGTGGGAAATGATAGAGTTAAGGATAAGACATCAGTCAAATCTAAGTTATTCATAAATTATGATCCATCTAGCAAGGGTTGGAAATGATAGAGTTAAGAACAAATTATGTTCTTGATCCACCCACACATGAGGGTTGGAAAATCCATCAATCGAATCTAGGTTATTCACCATTTGATCACTATATACATGCACACACAAGATGTCACTAGGTTTTAACATTGGTTTAGATACTTAATGAGGTGTATTAGTTCCTTTCCTCTCTCTCATATATCTAATCAGTTCTATCTTTTGCTTTTGATGTTTCTTAAGTAAGGACTGATTGATTCATGTCTCATTTGTAAGACACGTAATGGATCACACTTTAAAAACTCAGACCTAGATTCAAAGTCTTCACCTCTTAGGTAAGTATTGGTATATATTTTTATTTTATCCTTGTAATGTAACTTTACTACATTTATAGTATAAATAGGGTCAAATATATTAATCTAAAATGTCATTTGAGTGCAATGAGTGTCACTTTAGATGACCTTATCCTTTATTTATCCCTAGACTTATCTTAGGGCCAATTTTGATCATTTTCTATCTTATGTAGGAGTCCAACCCATTCTTAGATATACCAAAAGTAACACTAAGACACCCCCTAGGCATATAGGTCTCATTTTCACCTATTTTTTACACATGGACACTAGAGTGGTCTTTTGGACTATATCACACCTTGATATTAACCAAAGGGCAGTGATAATGTTCCCTTTCTCCTTACTCCCCCAACAAATATCCTTTTGTTCTTTAAATAACTCCTAGGGTTGGCTTAGAACTATTTCACATATTGACAAACACAAGAATTCTATATAGAGACCACTTTCAATCATTTATCCACTAGATGAAAATCAGATGCAAATGCTCATAAGGAAACTCAAAAATAGTTGTGTAAATAGAGGTCATTGATCCATATTCTACCCTGCTTCTTCATATACCCATCTATAGCATCCCAAAGCTCAAATTAATAATATTTTCAATCTCAAGTCACAATCAAAGCACTAATACTAACATTCACTTGCATGACGTGAAATTTTCATGAGGAGACAAATAAATATATGGCAAAAAATGAAATCAATCAACCTTTGGAGGTTTGTGAAGGTGGGAGACAAGTTGCATTATTCATAATTGGAATCTCCTTTAGATTTTCAAATATTCATGAAAGGATGACACCAAATTTTCATAGTGATGTTTTTATTCAAGTCATAATTACCCCTAGTGAGATATGAGGTGTGCCTTTTCCTTGTCTTCCAATCCACCTTCTTTGTCATTACCCATCATAGCAGAGGTGGATGCATTTTTCCTTAAATAGTAGTTTTTTAGCTTTTGATTTATTTAAAAAAGATGATAATCCTTATTTGTAATATCATAGTGGTTCATAACTATTTTCTTGGAAATTAAGTTTGAAAAGAGTAAAAAATATTGTTGCTTGAAGAAGTTGAAATGTGGTGGTAGTAAGGAATGGTTGTAATATTATTTTGTTGAATATGAAATCATTTGGTGTGAGAAAATTCCTATGTTAATTTACATCTTCTTTCCTCTTTAATCAATAATTCATTTTAGAATTTATTTGAGAGATTTTTTCCACCATATCTCTCCTTAAAAAGGGTACTAGCATGACGTATAAGACACTAGGATATTGCACTACTATCCAGAGGACCACACTATTATCTAAGAGGGTCTTTGACTCCTTCTCGCTAATCATGATATCTTGCATAGTCCTTATACCATTTTTATCCTATCACTTATCTTAGTTAGTTTATAGCTAAGTACATATATTGTAATTCATTTTATATTTATAGAATAATCAATTAAATAAATTATTATTCCTATATTTGTTGTTATGTTTATTCCATGATTTATTATTATAGAACTTTAAAAAACTCTAGTTTTACATTCCATAAATCCCTTACAATTTAAATAAATTTCATTATCTCTATTGGGATGAATCCTCACCATTAGTTCTCCTCAACACCATCTAGGTGTGTTTGCATAATACAAAATGCATCTATAACTTCATCTAGTTATCTTAATATTCCTACAACTACCACATCCATGAAAATAACTCTCCTTAATGACATATTTTACATTGAAATATGTGCTTTATTTTTTAAAATCATATACTCACAATACTATCTATAAAAACCTTTCTCCACACTCAACAAAGTTTTAAAGATGTGATGATACCAACTAATGTAGGTTAGGCATTAAGTTCACAATGAAAGGATGTCAAACCACATAGTGAGTGATTCTCTCACCCATCTATCCAACACAAAATCTCTCTCACACACACACTGACAAAAGACTCATAACTCTTAATTTATTACTTCAAAGTATAGAATATATGATTTATTACTTATCATGAGCTATGGGTTATGTTGTCATTGAGTTGCTACAAGAAAACCTCAATATTAAAATAACTCAACCCTCATAATTTCATATAAGGAAATACCCTTAGTCTTTTGATTTTATTCTCAATAACTTAGTATTCAGAATTAATACATGGATAAAAATGGAGAAGAAGCTTAGAGATAAATTCCTTCCTTTATATTACTTTCAAATGTTTTATAGAATATTTCAAAATTCAAATGGATAAGAGTGTATAGGAGTACACAAAAGAATTATAAAAGCTATCCATAAGAATGGAGCATGAAGAAACAAAAGAGTAAATGTATGCAAGATATGTGAATGGATTAAAATTTTCCATTCAAGATGAGTTGAGTATGCATAGAGTGATTATTATGGAAGAGTTTTATCAATTAGCCTTGAAAGCATAAGAAAAATAAAACAAACAAGAAACTAGAAAGACATCTAGTCCAAGAAGAGGATAATCCACTCAAATGAGAGGAAGAGGTGGGTTAAACACAGTTATAGGTGTATTTAACCTTGTAAGGGGAGAATCATCACATGCTATAGAGAGGAGACAAGATAATAGACAAAGCTTCCAAAATCACCAAAGAGGAAGAGGATTTTAAAGGGGATGAGTATTTGGAGGTTCTATAAGTTATTTTCTAACCAAGATAGAGCTATTATTTGCTACATATTTGGAAAATAAGGACATAAAACAAATGAATGTTCTCATAGGATATAAAGGAGACAAGAATATCATCCAAGGTTGAAATTAGTTGAAGTTGAGACAAAATATCAAGCTTGTAAAACTGAAATAGTAGTTGTGGGAGAAAAACTCATGATGAGGAGAACCATGATATATCTAAGGCAATATTTGGATATAAACAAAAGAGGAGGTGATGCATGGTTCAATACATAAAATTTTAAATAAGATGCACTTTGGGTGGAAAGGTATGCAAGGTAATCATTGATGGGGATAGATGTGATAGTATGTTTTCCAAGGAAATGGTAGAAAAATTAGGATTGCATTGTGAAAAACATCCTATTCCTTATAAAATTTTGTGGTTTAATAAAGGTAAATAATTCACTATAGATAAAATATGTTTAGTTAAGTTTTCCATAATAAAAAGATATAAGGAGGAGTTGTGGTGTGATTTTTTTCCCATGCATGCATGTCATGTCTTATTAGGAAGACAATGGCAATTTGATAAGAAAGTCATCCATGATGAAACCAAGAATACCTACACATTTCAAAAGGATTGCACAAAGGTGACATTGTTTCCCCTTAAAGAGGAAACAAAAGAGGAAAATTTGTTGTCCACTAAATAGTTTTTTGATGACATGAAAGTTGTTGCTTATTATTATGCACTAATTTAAAAGAATGAAGGTGAAGATGTGATGTAGATTCTGAAAGAAGTTTTAAAAGTTTTGAAATCATATGTAGATGCCATTCTTGATGATCTACTAGATGGTTTACCACTAAAGAGGTAAATTCATCATCACACTGACTTTATCCTAGGATCTTCTCTAACCAATCAAGCAACATATAGAATGAGCCTAATAGAGTATGCATAATTTAACAATCAAGTTATTGATTTGATGAGGAACGGTGTAGTAAGTGAGAACATGAGTCCATGTTCAATACCAACACTATTTACTCCAAATAATGATGGATGATGGATAATTTGTTTGGATAGTAGATCCATAAATAAGATTACCATTAGGTATAGATTTCCTATACCCCAGTTGGATAACATAATGGATGTTCTTGTAGGAGAAAAGTATTCCAAAAATATTAATATAAGGAGTGGCTAATATCAGATCCAAGTTCATGAAGGATATGGATAGAAGATAACATTCAAGACTAGAGATGGATTATATGGGTGGTTGGTGATGCCATTCAGGTTATCTAATACACTTGGCACATTTATGAGGGAGATGAATATAGTGTTATGGAATTACATTGATAAATTTGTGGTGGTTTATTTTGATGATATTTTGATATATAGTAAAACTAAAGAGGAACATTTTAGAATGGTGTTATAATTGTTGAGGAAAGAAAAACTCTATGTAAATTTGAGTAAGTGATGATTTATGCAAGAAAGTTTGATAATTTTGGGATTTTTAATTTCAGCAGATGGTGTTAGAATGGATGAAGAGAAGGTGAAGGTAATTATTGAGTGTATTATTCCCAAGAGTATCACAATGGTAAGGAGTTTCCATGGTTTAGCAACTTTTAATAGAAAATACATTAAGAGTTTTAGTAGTATTATTGTACCAATAATAGATTTCATGAAAGGAAAGATGTTTATGTGGACAAGATAAGTAACAAAGAGATTTGAATTGTTGAAGATAAAGATTATAGACAAGCCTATTTTGGCATTGCCTTATTTTGACAAAGTCTTTGAAGTCAATTTTGATGCTTCACATATGGGAATTAGAGTTGTGTTAAGACAATAATGGTGGCCCATATCATATTTTAGTGAGATGTTGAATGAGGTAAGAAATAAATATTATACCTATGATGTTGAGTTTTATGAAACTATTCAGGCATTGAGACATTGGAGACATTACTTTGTCTCTAAGGAGTTTATTTTTTACGCTAACCATGAGCCGTAGAAGTATGTGAATACCCAAAATAAGTTGAGTAGTAGGCATGCAAGTGGGTATCTTTCTTGTAGGGATATAGTTTTGTGTTTAAGCATAAGTTAGGAAAGCAAAATCAAGTAGTTGATGATTTGAGAAGAAGATTCGAGTTGATAACTAGTTTAGTAAGTGAAGTATTTGGATTTGAGTTTATTAAGGAGTTATATGATACTGATCCATATTTTGGTGAGATATTTGAGCAATGTAGGAATCCACTAACTAGAGATGTAGGTATATTTCAAAATGAGTATCATGTTCAAGATGGTTACCTCTTCAAGGCAAGATAATTATGTATTATAATTGGGTCTTTGAGAGACAACATTATGGGAGAGTTGCATAATGGAGGTTTGGATAGCCATTTTTACAAATCTAAGACCATAGGTTTGGTGGAAGAGAAGTTATTTTGGACAAAGATGAAAAGAGATGTTGTAAGATATGTTTCAATATGTAGAATATGTTAAGTGGCTAAGGGATATGCACAAAATATGAGATTGTGCATGCCATTACTAGTCCCAAGAGAACCACGGATATATTTAAGCATGGATTTTGTGTTGGGGTTAACAAACACAAAAAGAGGTAATGATTTAGATTTTCCAAAATGGTTCATTTCATTCGATGTAAGAAAACCATTGATGCCACTAGAGTTGTAAAATTATTTTTGACAGATGTTATGAGATTGCATGGTATTCCCAAGACCATTACTTCAGATATGGATACCAACTTTAAAAGTCATTTTTGGAGGACATTATGGAAGAAATTGGATATAAAATTATAGTTCATTAGTGCATGTTATCCATAAATAGATGGGTAGACAAATATTGTAAATAGAATCTTGGTAATTTTTTTGAGATGCATTGTTGGAGAGAAGCCTAATAATTGGGACTTGGATTTAGCACAAGTTGAGTTTGCATATAATAGTTCAATGATCAAATCAATAGGAAAGTCACCATTTTAGGTGGTTTATGTTAAAAATCTAATGGGAGTTTTGGATTTGGTATAGTTTCCAATTATGGAAAGAGTGAGTGATGATGCTGAGACTTTTACAAATCATATATATAGAAACTGCAAGAAGTGAGAAAAATATTAAATGATAGTAATGAGAAGTACAAGATTTTTGTTGATGTTAAGAGGAGATAAAAGTTCTTTTCAAATGGATATTTAGTGATGGTATATTTGAATAAAGAGATATTTCCTACATGGATCTACAACAAGTTGAAATACAAGAAGATTGGTCCTTGCAAAATTGTGAAGAAAATTAGTGACAATGCCTATGAAGTGAGCTTGCTAGAATAATTTGATATTTATCCACTATTCAATATTTTAGATTTGTATGATTTCCATGGGGAAGAATATGAAGTGGACAATGAAGAAGAAATCAACTAGCAGAAATAGATTCCAAATAAATAGAAGGAGAGGATAGTATAAATTCTAGACATGAATATTATGCACACAAGGCAATGAAGCTATAATAGATATTTGGTGCAATGGGAAGGATTGCCACTAGAAGACAACACATGGATTATAGAATGGGTAATGAAAAAGGATGGAAAAGGAAAAATGTGAAGAATATCATTAGATAAATTCATAGGAGCTGAGTTGATTTCAACTAGAGGAGGAGGATGTGTCTTGATTCCACTATTCCATCTAGTGAAGTGTCTTCATGGTTACTATTTACTAATATTCCTAATTAGCACTATTTTAGATTGTCACTATTCTAGATGGACACTATTTTGGATTGCATAAGTGGAATGGGTTGAAATTTTCATGAGGAGATAAATAAAATATGGTGAAAAAGGAAATCAATCAACCTTTGGAGGTTTGTGATGGTGGGAGATAAGTTTCACTATTCATAATTTGAATCTCCTTTAACTTTTTGACTAGTTATGAAAGGATGGTGCCAAATTTTCATAGTGATGCTTGTATTCAATTCATAATGAACCCTAGTGGGATATGAGGCATGATTTTTCCTTGTCTTTCTCTCCACCTTCTTTGTCATTACTCATTTTAGTAGAGGTGGATGCATTTTTCCTTGAATAGTAGTTTTTAGATTTTGATTTCTTTCAAAAGGATGATAATTCTTAGTTGTAATTTCATAGTGTTTCATAATTATTTTCTTGGAAATTAATTTTGAAAAGAGTAAAAAATATTTTTGTTTGAAGAATTTGAAATGTGATGGTAATAAGGAATGGTTGTAATATCATTTTGTTGAATATGAAAGCATTTGGTGTGAGGAAATTCCTATGTTAATTTTCCTCTTCTTCCCTCTTGAATCAAGCATTAATTTTAGAATTTATTTGAGATATTATTACCACCATATCACTCCTTGAAAAGGATACTATCATGACACTAGCATGATACAAAGGACACTAGCACATTATGCTACTGTCCATAGGACCACACTATTGTCTATGAGGGTCTTTGACATCTTTCATAGTCCTTATATCAATTTTTACCCTACCACTTATCTATCTCATTAGTTTTTAACTAAGTACATATATTGTAATTTATTTTCTATTTATAGAATAATCAGTTAAATCAATTGTTATTGCTATATTTATTCCATGATTTATTATTAAATAACTTTAAAAACCTATGGTTTTACATTCCATAAATCGCTTAAAAGTTAAATCACTTTCATTGTCTCTCTTGGGATGAATCCTCACCATCAATTTTCCTCAACAACATCTAGGTGTGTTTTCATAATACCAAAAGCATCTATGACTTCATCCATCTATGCTCTTATTCCTACAACTACTACATCCATGCAAACAACTCTCCTTAATGACATATTTTACTTTGAAATATGTGCTCTATTTTTTTAAATCATCTACTCAAAATCTTATGTATGAAACCTTTCTCCATACTCAATAAAGCTTTAAAGATGTGATGATACCAACTAATGCAGGTTCAAAATTAATTTCATAATGAAGGGATGTAAAACCACATAGTGAGTGATTCTTTCACACTTTTATCTAAAACACACACACACTAACAAAAAAATCATAAAATTTTAAATTATTAATTAAAAATATAGTATATATGATATATTACTTAGCACAAGAAATGGGTTATGTTGTCATTGAGTTGCTACAAGCAAATCTCAATATTAAAAGAACTTAGTCTTCATAATTTCATACAAGGCAATCCCCTTAGTCCTTTGATTTTATTCTCACTACATTAGTCTTTAAATTTTTTGTAGAGTTCCTCTACAGTATTATTTATCTCCCCTTTTGTCACTCTCTATAATGAACCTCAACTCTTATATTTATATGCCTCTAAATAATTAGAATAATGTTTGCCACCAATTAATTAATGATTTATCTACCTAGTTGGATCGTGTTTGTACAACTGTGTAGGTCGAGTCATCTGGTATGATTATATAGTAAATTGGGCTAAAAAATACCAACTAATTATCTTTCATTGATTTATAGGTTTTCACATTTTATGTGCTTGAGGTTCAAATTTTGGAGGTTATGTTGACCTGCCAAAATTTGTATGGCATCCAAGTAAAACCTATTGAATTATAATTAGAATATGCCCTATTAGATTATTTGTGATTTTTCATGTGTTCTTTTGTAAAATATTCATGTGTAATTTTACGTAAGTGATCTATTTTCATAGTGGAGTGATGCACATGTGCATTTGGTTATGCACAAGACTCTTATGTCAACAAATCAAACATTTTTTATATTTTTAGTCTAGAAATAACTACACTAATTATACCTCCATCCTTTATGCACATTCATGTATATATGAGTTTTTATGTAAAAGTGTACTTGGAATTTCAAAATGATGCAAGATGACATTGTGATTGGGATGATCTTCCATCAAATAATTAGAAATGGGTCCATAGAATATGATTAAGGATGTACCCACACAGATTTTAATGTTTCATTAAGGAATAAGGACTGGATTTACCTCCCTCCACCCTAATACCATGCCCCTAAGTATTTATCCCTTCATATTAGATGTCGAGGGTAAATAAAATATTTATCTTGATAGTTGAAGAGTATTGCTAAGGATGGCATCAACATAAAGACTGAAGGAGGTCCAACTTAAGATAACAATGTGTCTTTACTTTGAAATATAAATGGAATAACATGTGAATTAAAAATATTCTCTTTGAAATATAATAATGACATGTAATATTTAATCACTTTATATTTTATAAAAAGGATGCCACTAAAGTAGACCTAATATAATAATGACATTTATTTAATTAAATATTGGCCTTGTGATATAGAGGGAATGGCTCATCAACCCTAAAAACTAGTGAAAAATGATGATCCAAAATGATATATTTACACAAATCCTTAAAAATGTGGAAGCAAAAAAAGAAATTAGTAAAATAACTACAATCATTGGAAGCAAATCCCTTTGAATTACAAATGTGAAATGGATTTATAAAAGGCTAAATTGTATGTTACATTATCACATCCATATGTGTTACTTATTGTTACTCTGACAATGTAAGTTATGATGGTAAAAGGTGTAATACTATAATGTCTAGGAGTAACTAAGGGTCACAATGCTAATTTTTTATTCTAGGATCCAAAGGGGGGAACATGGTTATGTGGCCATTAATGAGTCTCCTCTCATATTACTCAAAGATCAATGTGCGTATTGAAATCCCCCTTCTAACAAATGGGTATCCAACATAGGATAAAAGCATATGTTAGTTATAGAAGATGGGTATTCTATTATGAATTTTATTTCCTACTTTAACTTTCTATAGACCCTGAGGAAGACAAGTATGCTACTATGAGTTGTAAATCATGTTTTAACTTTTGATAATAAATGGCATCCTATGTATATCATATGTTATATTTAGTATATGGGCATCTTTCTATGATTTTTATTTCATATTTTATTTTCTAAGAGAGAATGGTGTCCTAGGTATAATAGATGTTACCTCTAGCAGGCAAGTATCCTGTTAAGAGTCATATTTCTTGTTTTACTTATTGAAAGTAATTGGAATCCCAAGTAATCAAGTATAAGTGTTCTCCTTCCACAAAAATGTTGGATATCTTCTTGATTTTATTTTTATGGATCACTAAGAAGGATTGAACTATATTTTTAAAGGATTACTGACATGGTTGATATTCTTTATCATAGTTTAACATGTATGATTGGTTATGGATATATTCATGAATGGTATAGCATGATTAATTATTTTATAGGTTTTTTTTTTCCATTAACATACATGCATGCATGCATCCATCCATCTATACATACATACATATGTAGATCATAAATATAAATAGGTTTAGTTCATTGTTAGTGAATAAGTCAAAAATAATTACATGAACATAACACTCAAAGCCTATCCACTAGGATATAAAAATTTCAAACAAGAGATGAATCAAGTCCAAAAGCACACAAATATATTATACCTTCATTTGAGACACATTTATTTCTAGTTTGAATAGGCTTATGCTTAGTTTGTAGACTAGATATCTTTGTCAATGTTGACTCTAAGTATGGGAAGCATTTCCCCTTATCTACACTTGATATAGCTTGAGAATTGTATGAATAAATGTGAAGATATAGTATGATTTTATAATAATAAGATTATTTAAAGAGGCCTTATGAAATGAGAGGGATGAGGCTTGCATTTATAGATTTCCTAAATCATTTTTAACTATTCATCTCATCTCAAGACAAAGGGTTGAGAATCAATCCTCACCATCATCAATATGGGATGTTGGAAATGTAAGAGACTCCATTAATGGAAACTTGGAGTATGTAAGAGGGGTGTGATAAATTCAAATGATAAACCCTTTGTGTGCATAACTAAGGTGTAATAAATTGTCTTAATTATGCAAGCGAGTTGTAAGAAATGTCATAACTCTTCCTTGCTTGCACACTTTAACTAATGATGTCATCTATTTGTAAGGTAATATTTCAATTTTTTAAAATAAAAATATGATAATTCTAAAAGCAATGGAATTTCCTATTATATGAAGATTAGGATTCATTAAATATTTTCAAATAGTAATTCCAAGAATTTGGCACTTATGATGTTCTTTTGCCAATTAAAATATTTATTTAATTATCTTACAAAGAGTTAATTTGATTTAGGATGATTTAGGAATATGTTATTGAAAATTTTAGATTAAATTAGTATTTTTTTATATTTGATTATCAAATAATGATTTTTTATTAAACTTGTGCATTATTGCAAAAAATAATTTTGATTTCAGTTTCCACATGAAAGTGGTGAAAATGAAGTGTCTATATTTTTCCCTTGTTTGAGAAGGCGTTGTAAAACATAAGGCACACTAACATATTTTAAAATAATGAAAAAGTCATTAATAATAAATTTGACAATGATTGAATAATTATGTGCTCACATTTCACTAAATTTTACTGGCCAATGGACTTAGGCTTATGCTCTAGAGGGCACTTGATAAGCCCTAGATGCCCCCTCAAGGGAACAGTTCAAGAATTATTTAAAAAGGATGGGCCCTTAGAATGAATAAAAATCATGGAATGGATATTAAAAGGTATAAAATAGAAGAACATAAATAAAATGAAGGAAAAACACTCAACAAAGCTAGAAATGGGCCTTCAAGGAAGAACGTAATGAAAATGGGGAGCAGACGGGGGGTAAAATTAAAATTTTAAACTATATATTCACCCATGGGTTGTAAAATACAGTCATTATTAACCTCTTATATTGAATATTTTAGCTCTAGTTTTGTGTGAGATATTGTAGCAAATAATGGTTCCATATGTGAAACAAAGGCACCTTAATGACTAGGTTCAAGAGTACATGAGACCACCGCATGATGGGCAGTTACTAAATACATACCTCCTTAGTGAATTTTGGCATATAATAGCACTTATGGCTAGGTTTAGCTATGGAAATAGTGAATCTATAAATTTAGTGAAAAATGGGATCGATTGTTTTGCTATTAAAAATGGTGAAAACACTAGAGAAAATAGTGAAAACACCATGTAATGAGAAAAAATGCCACAAAAATGGTGGTTTTGCCAAAAAATTAAAAACATCATTTAGGTCTAGTTTTGAATGGGGAAACGTTAATTCATATAAATTATGAAGAAAAAACACCATAGAAACTGATGAAAACACAAAAAATAGTAGTGGTACTCATGGCCATTGTCAGTAGTATTTATTTCCTAGCAATAGTGGTTGATTCTTCCACATGGGCCTAGGTAGGATTAGTAGAGACATTCTAGATGAAACCATAATTTTTTATTTAGGTCTGATTGTATTGTCCTAGATGCATTAATATATACATATGGTTGCATATCAATTTATTTTAAGCATTGACACATCTATGTTTATCTAAGTCTAAGCCTAGGATCACATTTATATAGAGCAACTAGTGGGTTAAAGGTGATTATGGGGTCCAAAGGATCCCATGGATTTTTTATGGATTAAAAAAGAGATGGCCATAAATGGTACATAGGGGATATCTACTAGTATCACAAATTAATTAGATGAGTATTTTATCTCATAACCTTATCTACCATTATAGATTTAGTGGCTAAATTATGGTTGGTACACTAGATTTATGACCACTATATGATTCATTATTGAAGAATATAGCCCATATCAGTTGTAGTGCAAGTTTGATATGTAGTAGGATGTGAAATATGGTATGATATTCTTTGTTCATATGACCAAAGAAATTAGAAAACTGTGAAAGCCTATAGATAAATGTATGCTAGATTGAGTTATGAAGGAGTTCCATAAGTTTCCTAGGTATACAAAGGGGGCCCAATAGATGTAAGAGTGAAAAAACCTACATGACATTCTGGGTTTAGTTTCAAATAGAGAGATTAATTGTGCCTCAGGTCATCTTAAGATAGTTGAAATTAATGCTTGTAGTTTAGATAGTTTGAAAAGGATGGGATTAAGGTTATAATCAAGCCTTAACGGATGTTGATGTAGAGGGTTAGGCCAATAAACACATATATGAGAGTGATCAAGATAGTGACTAAGAACCAGGGTCAGATGTTGAGTTTATAAGGACATGGTACAGGGATTCCCAAGAGACATAAATGCATATGAAGGACCTAGGTGAGGTAGATCCATCAGGTATAGCGAGGGTGAATAGAGATATAGATATATTCAAGGAGGATATTATTGTGAGGCTAGCTGAGATAGATGGTTTATAAGTTAAGGTCACCCAACTACAATAGTAGGTAGGAGACAAAGATAGATAGATTTTAGCCCTCTAGTCAAAGATTGTCTCATTAAAGGTAGAGGTGGATTATATGGAAGGTATTTAGTCTCAAAGAGATAGAGATAGGTCATACTATATAGGCTCCATAAGGAGTGATACATAATACATCACTAATTTACAAGTCTAGTGATATCTCCTATTGTCTTCAATAGACTTTGGGCTAAGGATGAGGTAGTATAATATCATAATTTATACAAGGTGGACATACCATCAAAGGGAAAGGCACCTAATTTTGAGTTTTATGAGGAACATATATCAAATACAAGTTCTAATATATCTATGCCACACCATATTTTAGGTTCAAGGTAGTTAGTTCATTATTCACCACATCCTCCACCTTAAGGGCATAATGGGTCACTATAGTAAATAGGTCATGAGGATACCTAGAGTCAGAGTTGATTGGCATAGTTATTTTGTATTGTTTTTATCATGACTTGTATATATAGGATTTATATGAAATTATTTGTGAGATATATGACATTCATTTTTATCTCCATTGATGTACATGGGCTCTGATATGTACATATATGATGTTTTCCTGGTTTAGTACTTTGCGATCATCCCATAATGATTTAGAGTATAAAAAAATTATTTCCTTTATACTTCTTATTTTCATGTTCATGTTGATATGGGATTAATTATATTTTTTCCATGATTATGTTAGTTTAATAACATATATATCAGTAGAACATGTGATATGATCGTATTTATTGTACTATAAATGTGTTATATTATGACGTGTCATTAAATACAGATGTCATAAAATGTTTATGACTTTTTATATATGCTCATTATTTGATATGTATCATGATTAAAATATTTATTGTCCATGTGATTTAGTTATTGTATAATTCTTGGTAGACAAGGAGATTTTATTGTTGTGACATTTCCTATTAGATCTCTAGTACTTGATTTTCCATTTTGCATTTGAAATTATGCACCACAATTATTTATTAATCATGATAAAATTAGATGTCATAGATGTAATAAATTTATTTTAATGCAAATATAAAAAACATAAGATCAATATAATGAGAATCAATACTGATTTAAAACATAATGCAATAAACTGAGATTTAGGTTAAATACAAAGATTTACAATTCAAGGATAAGATATAGTAGATCCAGTCTTAAGTAAAAACTATAGTGTCCCCAAAAAAATGTAACTTATAAAAATAAAATAAAAACATATAAATATTTAAGTAAACACACATAAACATAGAGTTAAAGATAAATAAATAACTTATAAACCATTTATGCATGTGTAGACATAAGGCATTACTCATTGATCTTGTCCTAAAGGTAGGAGACATGTTAGACAAGACTTTTGAAAAGTTTTGTATCAAGAGGGATATAAGAAGAGGAAGGAAATGAAAAAGATAACATAATATTCCCCATGAATCAAAGTGTTTCAAATGTATTCCATGCAAACTTCATGACAAATGTATTTCTCTTAGGAAATGGGATAAGAAGAATGGTTATTTTAAGAGATAACATGCAATTGATAAAATAAAAGGGAATGTAATTAAAAAATAATGAGAGAATGAAAATTATTATCTCATAAAATAGAAAGAGAATTGAATGGTGAGAGCATTGAAGCGTTAGAGTGGTTGAGTTGACCTGATATGCCCCATGCATCTAAGCATTAATTATATAGTCTATGCAAACCTCATGCTAATGTAGTTATTATATAAATGGGAGGATAATAAATAAATAACACTGTGAATTTGAAATTATTGTGAAAATATAATAATTTTCCACCTTGAAAATAATGTCACCCAGAATAAGATGACAAGTTTTAAAAAGATTTTATGGCTTTATATTTCTCGTGAAGATTTTAAGCCTTTTTCTAAATTTTTTATTTTTAGGTTTTTTATAAGTTTTCAAGTTTCTAGTATTTTATGAAATAAGACATGTACACTAATATTTTTCCTATGTAAGATGCACAAGGGGTATAAAATAATGTAAAAGGGAACCATAAAGCAAAGGAATAAGTAACCTTGGGTAGGGGTTCAAACTACTAACTTGCAAAATGGTAAGAGTGTGGCTAAAATTGATGTAAAATGATGAGAACATTACTTAAATTACTTAAAAAATGGTGAGATCATGCCTTAAATTTATCATAAAATAGTGAAATCATGGCTTAAATTTCTCATAAAATGGTGATATTATGGCTTAAATTCTCACAAAAAGTGAGAGTGTTGCTTAAAATGATCACAAAATAGTGAGAGCATGGCTTAAAATGCTCATAAAATAGAAAGAACATGGAACAGGGGTGATTAAGCTAAACTCATAAACTAAGCATTACCTACATATTCTAAATAGACCTCAAGTCATTTTAGTTCATCCCAAAGTGAGAGATACTAGTAATTAACAACAGGTTTAAGGAGGAAAATGATAAAGCAGGGTTAATAGCATTGGTTTTATCAAAAGTTAAATGATGCAATTTCAAGGACCACCACTTAGAAAAACCATATCAAAGTATTCTAAGGTATTGCCTTCAGGAATGTGTTGATTTTGATTAATTTTGAATTATCCATTGAATCTTTCCCTTAATATGTTTTTTTGTAACTATATATCAAAATAAAAATTAGGATGGGGAAAAATAAGGGATTGACACAATTACAAAAATGCATGAATGGAAAGTGATAAGGCTAGCCCCCCAGTTAGGGGTCCTAATAGAAAATGTTTAATAAAATAAAGTGAAAAAGTGATTTAGATGGATAACATTCATTCTCTCATCTAGATCTTACCCATCTAGTGTATCCAACTTGTATGCTCTAAATCCATAGTTGCAATAATGAATACCCTAACCAATTAAGCTTCATTTTCCCCTTATTTTTATGTAATACATTGGTATTTTTCTAATTCTCTTTTATAAAAATATCACCAAGTGCAAACTCTCTGGGCTTGATGTAATTTATATAGTTATAATGTAACTTGTTCTTATATGGTTGGAAATTATTCAAGGTGGCTACCTATTTTTCATCAAGTAGTTATAGCTCTTGTAACTAATATACTCTATATTCCTACTCATCAATGATATCCAATAATGAAATACATAAGGAGGTTAACTCAATATCTATAGGGAGAATAGATTTAGGGCCATAAACTTTGTAATGTGGTGTGGCTCTTGTTTGGGTTCAAGTATTGGTCAATAAGCCCGATAAATAATTACAAGTTTCACTAAAAAATAATGACATTAATTTTTTATTATTGTTTAGACCAAGGTCTTGTTTGATGCCTCATATTTTCCATTACTTTGAGGAAAACAAGTATTAGAAAACCATTGTTTGATTTGGTACTTAACATAGATGGCTTTGATGTCCTTATTTTTAATGAATCCACCATTATAAAAAAAATGACTCGTATGGAATGCCAAAGTGGGAGATAAGGTGGTTTATAATGAATTTTGAAATTGGTTTACTGGTTATGTAAGTAAGGGGAATGGATTCAACCTACTTAGTAAAATACTTAGTGGCAATGAGGATGTGTTTATGGCCATTTAAAAAAGTAGGATTTATTTTCCCTACGAGATCAAGTTCCCATGTGGAAAGGAACCAAGGAGTACTAAGTGGTTGAAGTTTTGGGGTTGAATCATGAGTGAGATTGGCATGCTTCTAAAAATTCATACACTTTTTAACATAGGCACATGCATTTGCTTTCATAGTGGGTCAATAATACATTGTATGCAGGGGTTTCTTGGCAAAGACCATTCCACTATTAAGGGGGATATAAATCCCTTTGTGTACTTATTTAAGCACTAATAAATATTATGTTGAAGGTAAATAATGAATTATAATTCCATTATATACTCTATGATAGAGTATAGCACTGAGTAAGGTATAATGAGAGGTGTTGTGAATAAAGGATTTTTATTTGTTATGAGAAAGGTTATTAGGAATAATGTGGTCATGGAGGTAGTTATATAAGTCATGGTACAAGGTGACCTAGGACCAATAATATCACATACCATTTTAGATGTTGAACATTCATGAGCTAGTTTTAAAAGATGTTCAATAAATAACTTGTAATATGAAACATGATCTAAGATTGTTATCAATGAGCTAATAGTTTCCATTGCATCTATATTATTATTAATTTCCCTTGGTATCTACTCAAATTGGATATGTTAAAATTTATTCTTTAAACTATCCACCATGTTTTTGTAAGGTAAAATTTTATAGTCTTCAATTAAGTATTATTCTATCACTTGGTTAATAATCAATTAGGAATCCCCATGAACATGCAATTGCTTGATATTCCATTATATTTCTAGGTGAAGCCTTGTAATGCATGTTTCATATTTTGATAAATTATTGGTGCAATTGAAACCAATTTAAAAGGTTTTAGGAATAATATACCCCTAAGATGTTATGAATAGAATCCAACTCCAAATCATGAGATGTATAAGAAATGTCAAAATAGATTATCCAATTCTATTATTTAGAAGAGGTTTCATCCAAACTCAAGATGGACTCATTAAGGAAACTAAAAGTGAGTGGATTGGTATCTAATAAGGGTGCTTTATCAAGTTAATATACAATTACTTGCCTCTTAATGTATTTTTGATGTACATATTCAATCTTAAACTCACTTAAAAGCATGATCCATTTGGCCATATGGCAAGTCAAATTTACAATGGAAAGTAAATATTTGAGTTGATCCACTTTGGAAATAACAATGGTTTTGTTTTTAATCTTGCAATGTCATAATTTTTGGGCTATGAATACCATTTCTAAGTAGACATTTCTAATTGGCATATAGCTATGTTCATAGGAAACCAATGTTTTTTATCAAATAATATACTACTCATTGTTCCCCTAATCATAATGTTTAGAAAGGAGTGCCCCCAAGGCATGTTATGTGGTATAAATATATAAGAATAGTGGATAAATATTATTTCAAATGCTTAAATTATTTTTGACAGTCAATGTTCCATGAAAATTTGGTTCCCTTCTTCAAAAACTGAGTGAAAATATGACATATGTTTACTAATTTTGAAATAAAACATTAAATAGATTAAAGTTTTCCCTATAAACAGTACAACTAATTCATAATAGGAGTAATTTTTGTAATGGAATTAAACTTAACTAGATCAACTTTAATGTCCCTATGAGAGATAATGGACCCTAGTAATTTTCCAAAAGTAATTCCAAATATTCACTTCTAAGGATTAAGACACAAATTTTATTCATGAATCCTTTCAAGTATCATTTTTAAGACATCTAGATGGTCTACTATAGTCTTGGATTTTCCCAAAATGTTTTCCAGTTAGTATTTTAAAATATTGTGCATCATGTCATGGAAGATGATAGTCATTGCACATTGGTAGGTAGTTCGGGTGTTATTAAGGTCAAATGCCATCCCTTGGTAATAGAACATCCCCTAAGGAATGGTGTTGCTTATTTTGTGTTGGTATTTAGGTGTTATATCTATCTAATTATATCATGAGAAGCCATCCATGATATATAACATATCATATCTTATTATGGAGTCCATAATCATATTAATATTTTGCAAAGGAAAATAATCCTTTGGGAATGCTTTACTGATATCTTTAAAATATGTACATATGTGGATTCCTTGTGGCTTCTTGTTAAATAAGACAATGTCTGATATCCATTATGAATAATCTATGGGATGAACATATCATGCTTATGATAATTTTTATAATTATTTTTTGACTAGTATGGTAATGTGGGGATGAACGTTTTTCACCTTTTTTGATTGGGTTTGCATCTAGGTGTATAAAAAGGTGATGTACAACTAAATAAAGATCCAATCCAAGAAATCAAAATAGGACTAGGAAAAAATATCAATGAACTCCCAACGAGGGCATCAATAAGCTCACATTCATCTTAAATGAGGGATTCTCCAAGTTTAATCAATTTGGGATCATCTGGGGTTCTAATGTTTGCCTTAGTGGCATCATCCATAAGCAATGTTGAACCATCTTCTAGAATAGTAGGAAATTATGTGCATTGATCTTCTTCATCATATTATGGCTTAACTATATCTTCAATCTCCCCATGTATGAATAATTGAAATCCTCAAAGGCTTGCAAAGGCCACTCAAAGGCATGCAATAAATATTGAACCAATTATTCAGATACTTTATTCTCTTCTAAACTAATTTATGAATGATAAGAGGTTATTAGATTGGAGGCACCCTATAACAACCCCACTAGGTTTTACTAAAATATAATAATATATTTTTTTAAATAGATTACACGTATTCATCATATAGAGTTCACCACGATAAATCTAATTAGTGATCTTTAACTAACTACATTCATTTAGTTAACCATAAGGTTTATATCTAATCCATTTATCTAAGAATCACCATGAATAAATATAACAATCATGAACAAAGCTAATTAAATAATAAATATTGCATCTAATTATAAATGAAATAATACAAATTTATCCATGACCGATAAAACATTACAGCCACTGCTATAGAAGTATAATGTATAAATATTACATTTAAAAAAAATACATAATATTTAAAATAATAAAACATGATACAAAGTTTCATGGAGCATGAGTCTCCATGACTCAAGTATCAATATGCAATCTCAAATGTAGTACTCTAGTTGGGAGGGAGAGCATCATCTAAGTGCTTTTTCACACTAACTATGGACCATAGATCCCTCGCACTATATCCAAATAAGGGGATGACCCTCACCTCATGGATGGGTAGATAATGAAGGTGTGTGAACTCAGAGTAACAAACCAGAATTTGTGTGTTATATATATATAGTACATAATGTGTATCTTAAAGAAATCTATTCTAATATGATAAAATATATCAATATATTAATGATAATTTTTAATTAAACCATTAATTTAGAAAAAAAAAAATTAATAATTAATGATCTCTAAGATCAGTCAAATTCATATAAACCACTCGATCATATTACATTTCATCTTGCATTGATGGCGCTAATTAAGTTAGTGGAATCTATCCACTACTTATTTAAAGTCATGAATGGGAGATTTGGTTAAAAATATATAATAATATAAAAACTAATATATTCATTAAAAATATTTTCTTTTATCTAATAAAAATATACTAAGTATAGAAATATCAAATACATTTATTTAGTCCATTAAATGTAATGCAATGAATCCATAACATCTAGTTTATTATAAAATAATAAGCAAACCAAAAACAATTCTCAATATAACATAATATCTTGGTAATGATTTATCTAGATTACCAATTAATTAAATAACAAACTTATAATGTTATTTCATCCCCAAAACAACATTATAACACATGCTTATATATTTGTTCATATTTCACATATAAAAAAAAGCCAATCAAAACATCATAATATGCTTTATATTTAAAACTCTTAAATACATAAATTATTTTATATATAAACATTAAAATACATACAAGCATCTAATTTCACACTGTATGGTAATAATGTTTTCAATCACAACACAATTGTGTACACACACACATAAAGTAAAATTAAATTTAAATTTATAACATAATCCACAATCGTGTGTGTGTGTGTGTGTATACACACACACACACATATTTATATATATGTATATATACATATATATATATATATATATATATATATATATATATATACATATATATATATATACAAATATGTATGTATGTATATGTATATATGTATGTGTATGTGTATGTATATGTGTGTGTGTGTGTAAATACACACACACACACACAATTGTGGATTATGTTATAAATCTTACTTACATATATATATATATATATATATATATGTATGTATGTATGTTTGTGTGTGTATGTGTATACACACACACACACACACACACAATTGTGGACTATGTTCTAAATCTAAATTGTATGTAGTATGTATGTATATATGTGTGTGTGTATATGTATGTATGTATGTATATATATATGTGTGTGTGTGTGTGTGTGTGTGTGTGTGTGTGTGTGTGTGTGTGTGTGTGTGTATGTATATATGTGTGTGTGTATATACACACATACATATATACATATACATATATATACACACACACACATATACATACACAAATATATATACACACACATAAATATACATACATATACATATATACACAAATACACACACACACACACACATACATACAATTTAGATTTATAACATAGTCCACAATTGTGTGTGTGTGTTTATATGTGTATGTATGTATGTATATATATATATATATATATTATATATATATTCTTGAGTACAATTTCATTACCGTATAAATATTATATTGTATACAATATACTTTAAGAAGACATCCATTGTATTGAAAGCTTAGAGTACTTTGTATATGTATACATCTAGTTAATAAAATATCCCCATAACCCCCTTTTATCAACTAGAAAAATCGTAATGTACTTATATATATATATATATATATATATATATATATATATATATATATATATATATATATATATATATATATATATATATATATATATATTCTTGAGTACATTTTCATTACCATATAAATATTATATTGTATACAATATACTTTAAGAAGACATCCATTGTATTGAAAGGTTAGAGTACTTTGTATATGTATACATCTAGTTAATAAATTATCCCCATAGCCTCCTTTTATCAACTAGATAAATCCTAATGTACTTAATTAATTAAAACACCCAAAATTTTATGTAATTCAACATTCATACACTATCATCCATTTTTATCAAATCCGTTTAATCAAATATCTCAATTCAATCGATTTAAAATTGACATTTTAATTTAATACATATGAACAAATACAAACACTCAACCAATTGTGCCCATATTGGGATGTTTAATATAATAATTCATATTTAACCACATAAATCTCCTTATGCAATCATATATATCAAATTTCATACCCAATCTTTTTATCAACTATGCAATACTCTTACACAAATCATAATTTAATCTAAATATGTAATATTAATACACAATCAAAGATAAATATTTGTCATTTAGATATAATGAATTCAATGAATTCTTAACTCTGCCATAACCATATTAACCTTTGTGTATATATCTATACGTACAATTGAGTGCACAAAGCACAATTCATTCAATAAACTACTCGTACTCAAGCTATATATTATGGATTTAATTTATTTATTTACAAACCCATATTTACATATGCATATTACCAAATCTATATTAGAGTAAAAAATATACAAACTATGATCAAAATTTATATTGTATGAATTCATTTAAAATATTAAAAAATAAAATTCCATTTGAACCCAACATTTTGAGTTCATTTATACAGGCATCCTATAGTTGGTCATATTTAACACATATAGTTTCCCTTGAAACCCTCAAATTTACAAGATTCCAGTATATATAAGTATGTGTATATCATATGTTCAAACTGAATACACACACACATTTATGTATACATCACATAGTCCATTTTACATAAAGAAAGGGGTACTTATATATTCAAAATATAATTAAGTTTACACAGTCAATCCCTCACACAAACCCATAATTTAAGTCTATTTTATAAAATACCTTAATGAATATATATCAACTGGTTCGACAATAAAACTAGATCAAGCAAAATCAAATACACCCATAAGGAAATACTATTTCCATGGTGTAACATATGTTTTTGGATTGAAAAGGAGTTTAGGATAGAGTTTAATTGAAGCCAAAATACCCATCATAATTTCTATAGTCCTACTGAATTCCCTCAGTTTACCTTAGGTTAGATGTAAGGTTTTTATGAAGGTTGAGCCTTTCATAGGGCCTTACATACATCCTATTTATAATAACATTGAAAACAATGAAAACCCAATAACCATATGATTTCAAAATCTATCAAACATTACACACATAGGAATTTTAAGTACAAAACCAACATGTGATTATATGAATGCCAAAGATGCCAAATTACTCTTTCTCCTTAACTCAATCTTTCCTTATTCTCATTCCATTTTATATCCTTTGTATACCATGTGTTGTGTGTTATGTACCATCCTCACAAACTTTTTCTCTCTTATTTTATTCTTCTTCATTAACTTACTCACCACCACCTTCTTCTCCATTAACAACATACCCAACTGACCAAAAATATGCATGCAAAAATAGCTCAATAGAATGTCCACTAAACTATAGTCCACCATGATTTTTTCAATAATTATAGGTAACTCAAATTCAATGAGTGATTAGGAACCCTAATCACTTTTAAACTTCCAAAAGACTCAATAAAATAACCATTATATAATCTATATAATATTTTCATGACATTGACATAAATAATGACCTCACAAACTGAATAAACAACATGTCAAAATAGCTAATATTTAATCCATTCAAGGTCAACCCTTGAATAGTCAAATAATCCTTTCTTTGCATGTAAAGTCGAATATCGACTAATCAACATAATGACTATAAACCAGATTTAGAACATATAGGATTTAGAAAGACTATTGTTTAGTGTCACCGAGTCATTCAACTCTAACACTTTGTAAAAAAAATGATGCCATTAATCATTTAAAAATAATAATAAATGTCTAATATATATTATGAATATTTAACCTTTGGTCAACACTAAATCAAATACAATGACATTTTAAAATAATGTTATTGATATCTTTTGACATTAGGATAAACATATATTATAATAATAATCTTCTAATTATTATTATTACCTTAAATATATAGAACAAATGACAATAACGGAATATATTTATACTTATTATAGCAATGCATACATAACATCAAATCATTATACTACATAACTATACCCAATAAGGTAGTGAGATAAGTAAAAGGATATATGGATTCACTTAATCAATCAAGCGATGAAATCATACAAGATAAGCTACATATGACCCCAAAATCAATGAAATCATTCAAATAAATTAACATGATCATCAAAATGAACTAGAATAGTGAAAACATTAAAGATCATAGTAGACATTCATATAGAAAACAAACCATACTACAACTATCTACTCAGCCAATTGATCATGAAACATGACATACTAATGTGGTGTGTGGATAGGTTTCTTAGTTCATTATTTATCATCCTCCAACATATCCATCTAAACCCAACCTCTTCAATTATGCTCTCCTTATGTCACACTCTAAGAGAAGAATAAGTCTTGCATCCACCTCACAACAATGAAGGTAGTTAGCATGAAACATAATTATATCCATAAATTAATGTTATATAATTAACAAAGCATGATCATAATTAAAAAAATGCAATAGTAATGATAGCTCATAGCAAACCAATCATGTAAATTAAGCAACATATAACTTTCCCATAATCAATATATGTCATAGAGCTTAATAAAATAATAGTTAATCCAATAACAACCATAATAATCCATGGATCAAATAGGTTATTAAACATAGAGATAAATCATAATGTGACATCCTTCCCCCTAAAGTTAGTCATTATCCTAAATATATTTATTTATACATAAATTATTAATTTAAAACATTATTCATCAAAAAATAATATAATATGCAGTAGAAAATCAAGCAAACCATTATGTAAATAACCTATAAAAATTATCATAATCCTCCCAAGTGGCACCATCTTTAAAATATTGGTCCTACTAGAACTTGCACTATGACACTTCTCTATTATTCAAACTAAGTTTGTGAGTGTCAATTATTTTGACTAGTTCTACCATGACCACTCTGAGGTCCAAAAATTGTAAAGCATTTCAATCCAACTCATGTGAAGGATCAGTAACATACTTTTTAGGATAAGATACATGAAAGACATTATGTAAAAGAGCTAGATCTGGTGGCAATGCATGACTATACGCTATAGGATTGATCACTTCCAAAACCTTGAAGGGTATCACATATCTTAGTGAAAGTTTCTCTAACTTGCCAAATTTAATCGATATCTTTTGAGATTTAACATGTAGAAACACTTTTTCACCTATAAAAAATGCCTAGTTGTTCTCCTCATATCACCATAACATTTTTGTCCATTATTGGCCTTAGCCAACATATAATTTATTTTCTTAACTTTCTCTTCTATTTATGAAATCTCCAAATACTACTCTATATTCTAACATGTCCCAACTAATTGGTGTTCTACACCTCCTTTTGTATAGTGCCTCAAATGAAAACATATTAAATTTTGATTGGTATGAATTATTGTAAGCAAACTCAACTAATGGAAGGTACTCCTCCCACTTGTATTGTTAATCCATGCAATACATATAAATGAGATCATCTAAAACTTGGTTAACTCGTTATGTCTATCCATTAGTTTGTGGATGATAAGTAGTTCTAAACTTTAAATATGTACCTAGAACTGAGTTCAAAGTTAACCAAAACCTAGAAATCATCTTTGGATCTTGATATAAAATCATCTTCTTTGTAAAACGATGAAATTGATACACTTCCTTCACAAATCCCTTCCTAAGCATAGGTACATCATCTATCAGGTTTCCTGGTATGAAGTGGACCACCTTAGTTGGTTTGTAAATTAGAACTAATATCATGTCATGTTTGTTCCATGATAATGACAACCCCTAGACTAAGTCCATACTATTCCCTACCACTTTCATTCTGGTATATCATGTGCATATAAAAATCCAGTTGGATGTACATGTTCAACTTTCACATGCTGACATTATAGAGAATGAGACATAAAATTTGTTGCATCTCTCCTAAATATTGGGTATTGTGTAATTACTTTAGTACTATGCTCCTTAGATTCTATCTATCAGGTACATATATCTTGCATTTATACTATATAATACCATCACTCTCTATTTTCAATCCTTTATATCTAGAATTTTGAGCATTTTTAGATAATGCTTCCTTGACTTGGTTATAGAATTCATCTCCTGGTGCAATTTTGATTACCTGATATCAAAACCACTCCTCATAGTATCCACAACTTCTATCTCCTATGGCTTATAGAATTAGCTATTCTATTCTCCTCATCTTTGAGGAGTATTTAGGTTAAGTTAGATGAAGATATACTTGAGTCCCAAGTATTAGTCTTGAGCTCAAATGATTTCTCGAATAGATAATGCCTCTAAACTTGAAAATCATGCACAATTATCACATGTTCAAGGCCATGAGGGGCATAATTCATCTCATACAACTTTAGTTTCCTAGACTCATAGGCTACCAATGAGCTATCCTACATAAGAAATCCTCCCATTCCATCCCTAAATGCATCAATGATCACTAAGAATTGACCGTTAGGATTGAGAACTCTTATCACTAGTGATAAAGTAAGCCTCTTTTTTAGTTCTTGAAAGGCTACCGCACACTTATTTGACTAGATGAAATTTTGATTCTTCTACTAGAGAAAGGTAATTGGATTAGTTATCTTAGAGAAATTTAGAATGAAATTCCTATAATAGCTCGCTAATCCCTTAAAATGTTTTACCTCATGCACATTCTTTGGTGATAGCGACTCTATTGTGGATCTTATCTTTACTGTATCTAGTGAAATATCATTTGTAGAGATAATATTTCCCAAATATTGCAATTTCTTTTGTAAAAATACACACTTAGATAATTTTCCATACAAATTGTCCTTTTGAAAACACTACAAAACTAGTTCCAAATGTTGTAGGTGCTCTTCCTCATCCTTATAATAAATGAGGATGTCATCTAGAAAGACTAAAACAAAATCATCCAAGTAATCTCTAAACACACTATTCATAAGATTCATATATATTTTAGGATCATTTATCAATCTAAATGGTAATACTCTGAACTTATAGTGCATGTATCAACTTATAAATGTTGTTTTCAAAATATCCTCTTCATAGATCCTCAACTAATGATATCTTGATCTAAGATCAATCTTAGAAAAGACTTTTTCCCCTTGAATTTGATAAAAGAGATCATCAATGCATGGAAATAGATATATGTTATTGATATTTTCTTTATTCAACATCCTATAATATATACATAGGAAAATAATGTTATCCTTCTTCTTGATGAAGATAACGGGTACACTCTTAGGTGACACACTTAGTCAAATTAGCCTTTTCAAATAACTCCTAAATTTGTGCCTTTAACTCAACCAATTAAGTGGTTATCATTATATATGATACCTTAGATTATGGTTTTGATCAAAGTATGATATCAATCGAGAAATCAAAATTGTGCTTAGGGGGTAATTATAGTAATTTTTTTGGAAACATGTCATGAAATTTTTCTAGAAAGGGATAATATTCAATAGATGGTTCCTTAAACTCCTCCATCTCATTTATCTTAATGATGAATGCCTGGCATACCTTCCTTTGAGCTTTATTGAGTTTAAGTACATAAATATGTCTTAGCTTTAACTCTTTTTTCTCACCCTAGATTTGTTTTTGATTTCCAAAAACATCTTGAAACTCAAACTTCTTCAAGCAATAGTCAAGTACCTTGGATTGATACTTTGTAAGATAATTGACTCCTAGGATCACATCATATGATTCCAATGATGTTCCAAAAATATCTACTACTATAGTGAACTCAGGAAACCTAATCTCTTCTTTGATTAGACACTTGTAAACTTTGACCTTTGAGTCATTCTCATACTGTATTGACCATTCTGTATCTCCCATGTCAATAAATTAGAAACTGGATGATCAAACAATTTTTTCTATAGTTCTATGGGTGAAGCTTGATACTCAACCTGATGATTGTGAATAGTTGCATGAATCTACTTCTAGAATTCACCTTGTTGATAAGTTGAACCCTTATTCTTTGACTTATCCTAAGGATGTTTTTGATCAAAATGGTCACCTCCACATATGAAACAACCTCTAATTGGGCCTTTCTTATCAAACTATTGGTTTTCCTTGAAACCACCTTTAAAACCATTACCAAGTTTATTGTTCCATGAAACACTATTAAAATTAGCATTATGATTCTTGAATTGACCCTTGGATTCTCCACTCCAATGTTTCCAATTCTTATTTTTGAAACCTAATTTGGAACTTCCAAACTTCTTTCTTAACTTATCTCTGACTTGGCAAGAGATTTCAATTTTTGTTCCTACTTGATTGCCTACTCGAACACCTAATCCATGCTAGATAGACCATGCACATATATTTCAAAAACAATTTGGGGTTTTAATCCCATGATAAATTTTTTGATTATGAACCTTTCATCCACCTGATATTGAGGTATATACTTAAGGATCTAGGTGAATTACTCCTAGTATTCACTCACCGATAAATCCCCTTGCTTAAGATTCTAAAAAATTGAATTTTTTTTATCAAGGTATAATTATTGAATCCATCATGACATAAATAGTGTTGAAAATTCTACCCAAGTGGTGGCAGTTGAGTTGAGGTTCATCTCAAGCTTCTTTTTTGCCCACCAAATTGTCGCTTCATCAACAAGCTAATAAACTCCCCAGCCTGCTTTTATTACTTCAGAATAATTTTAAATCTCAAAATATTTATCCATTTATGTTATCAATGTTTTATCTCTATCTCCCAATATATTTATATTGAACTTGGGTGGATTTACCTTTTTCATATCCTATACCAACTATGTAACTACTCAAACTATCACATACTATGGTATTTCATCATTCCTCTACTCTTGAAGATGTTACTGATCATCATGATGTTTTTCAAGTTCTTCTTGATAATTCTCTTCTTTAGTGCCATGCATTTCCTATTATAGGGCCAATATTTGATCCCTAGTCCATTTCATGGTCATGAACATTTGGTATAACTTTACAATTTTCTCATCAGTAAACTAATTTAGATCAAAAATAGGTTTGGTATTTTAAGTAACCTCACCTCCTAGTCTAGCACAGATAATTTTTCTTCTTAAATATTAGGATAATAATTTTGTGTTAGCAAACACATTAATTCATAGAGTTTAAGTCTTAGTTCTGATACCACAATGTAATAACCCCACTGGGTTTTACTACAATATAGTAATTTTTTAAAATTAAGATTATTTACACATATTTATCATATAGATTTCACCATGAGAAATCTAGTTAGTTATATTTAACTATATTCATTAATTTAGTTAACCATAAGTTTTATAGTTATTACACTTAGCTAAGGATCACCATGAATAGATACAATAATTATGAATAAATCTAATTAAATAATAAATATTGCATCCAATCATAAATGAAATAATACAAATTTAGCCATGATTGATACACCATTAAAGTAACTGATGTAGAAGTATAATATATAAATATTATAGTTTATAGAAATACATAATATCTTAAATAATAAAACATAATGAAAAACTCCATAGAGAATGAGTCTCCATGACTCAAGTATCTATCTTTAATCTCAAGTGTATTCTCTTGTATAGTACTCCAGCTAGGAAGGAGATTGTCATCTGAGCTCTTTTCCACAAAAACCACTAACTATATATCCCCCACACTGTCTCTCAACAAGGGGATGTCCTTCCCTTCACAAATGGGTAAATAATGACAATGCGGGAATCCAGAGTAACAAACTAGAACCTGTGTGTTATAAATATGTAATACATAACGTGTACACTGAATAAATCCATTCTAATATGATATCACACAAATATGAAAATAATATCAATAAATAAAATGATAATTTTTAATTAAAACATTACTTTGGCCAAATTTTTCAATAATTAATGATCTCTAGGATCAATCAAATTCATACACACCACTCAATTAGGTTACACCTCATCTTGCATTGACGATGCTAATTAAGCTAGTGAAATTTTGCCATTGCTTATTTAGAGTCATGAATATGAGATTTAATTCAAAATATATAATAATATAAAAACTAATAGATTCATTCAAAATATTTTCCTTTAGCTAATAAAAATATGTTAAGTACATAAATATCAAAAACATTCATTTAGTTCATCAAATGAAATGCAATGAATCCATAATATCTAGTTTATTAAAAAATAATAAAAAGATCAAAAATAGTCCTCAATATAATATACCATCTAGGTAATGATTTATCTAGACTACCATTTAATTAAATCAAAAAGTAACTTATAATGTTATTTCATCCATAAAAAACATTATAACAAAAGATTATATATTTATTCATATTTCACATATAAAAAAAACTCAGTCCGAAACATTATAATATGCTTTACATTTAAAAATCTTAAATAAATTTGAAACAACCCAAAAAAAAATTGTAATTATTAATAGAGTATGAAATGCAACTATGTGTAAAACCCATTACACTACTCTACCATGCACAATGCATCAACACAATCTAACACCATATGAGTAGACAACCCATAAACATATTTGGTTGATGAGATACTTATGTGAGGATGGCCATTATAAGAGGATTCCATATAAAAATAGTTTTCTTAAAATATTATACACCATTTGAGGGGTATTAATGTGTATATATGTTAATAGTCATTAAACCTTCAAAATGTACTCAATTTTCCCATTAGATCACCTAGGGATCCTCAATCCAATATAAGCATCTAATAACCCTATAAGGTTATGATTTGGTAACTCACTATGCAAGGAGATTCAATCAAGCCCATGGGTATCCTTAACAAGGATAATGACACAGGGTAAAAATTAGCATAATAATGAGTCAACTTATATATTAAGTTTAAATATATGAACCTAAAAATAAGGAAGTATCAAAATAGGTACAATGGGTCCTAAGAGGAGAACCAATGTGCCAACAAGCCAAGCTTTGGCTTATCTAACCTTACAAAATTCAAGGGTCTACGAGTAGCTAACATCAACCCACCACTAAGGTGACCCAACCTAAAACTTATGAACCTAGAACCTTATGTTCTCATAATCAAGGACGGGTTCAAGTTTTTATCCCATAAAACCATGATGCCAAGAATCATAATGTTAGGGGTTATTGAACCCATGATCAACCACTCCATGAATTCCATACCACCATATATGCCCCAATAGGTAGAAAATAATTATTATGGCATGAGATATCCCAAATTCCTAAATGCTAATAGGAATGCTTAACATCTACCAAGCCATAGTGCATATGCATAGGGAGGTCATAACATCCTTAATAATCCCATTATGCAAGCACAAATGCAACTAAAGAAGTTTTTAGCTATTAAAATATGAATACCTATTATTAATGTGTTTTAACATTAGTTTTGATACATAATCATAATTTTATTAATGAATTCCCATCCAATGATCCTCACACTAGTAATTCATTCTAACTCCTTGACTTAAAAATAATAAATTATTTAACCCAAAAGAGCAATGATTTATTTAGTGATAATTTAGCCAATACACTAATTACAATTCCATAAATTTAGACCAACTTTGGCTATATTAATGAATAAATAGTTACCATAAAGGCTTTGCACATGGCCAACTAGGCATACCAAAAAACAATGCACCAAATTAGAATATGTTGAACAAGGAACATCAATCCATAACTCTAGATAATAATAATTTATTAAATTTGATTTCATTTAAATCTAACTTAAGAATAACCCATATAATCAATTTTATAGTTAACTATGGTTTCATGCTTGCACTACCTAAAAGACATATTCATGATTATTTATCTTAGCTAAATTTATACCCTGGAAAGATAATATTTGATTCATTATTTTATCAGTTTGTTTACACTTGAAAAAATGTAATCAAATGGAATACATTTGTATTATTATTCCATATTATCAAGATTCATATTAAAAATACAAGGGCATCCATTTAGATATTTTCAAAACTTAATGTGGGAATAAAACTACTAATTATAGTGTCATGGAACAAGTCTCCATAAGACCATAATATAGTGCATTTATAATGTAAATTTCTAGCCCTTAATTTCTTGATGAAGCCTTAAATACAACATTTACATAAGCATGAATGTAATGAAACTATACACTTAACTACTTAAGCAATAAGTGTTTATAGATTAAGGTTACCAATTTACATATTATGAAATAGGAATGCTTCAATCAACCCATACTAACCAATAGGAAAAATGAAAAGCTTAATATTTTCACATACATAATTTAATAACTGAGGCAAGTTGGATAACATTGATTCATATGTTTACATATTTTGGATATGGATAACATAACCTTAATCACCAATTCCACGTTGGTAATTCTACTCATAAAAAGGGTCTTCCAACCACTTAAATTTAACCTTGTTCAAGTAAAATTACTCAATGCATAGCTACCATATTACCTTATAACATTTAATTTCAGGATGTTTATTATAATTAAAAAATGAACATAACAAACTACATCATGTAGTTTTAAACAATAGTACAGATAATTGAGTCCAAAATTACGTGAATAGGGTTGATACAATAACCCAAAAAAACCCTCATAAGATGGCAGTTTTATCAGGTGAATATAAATATAAGCATGAAGGCATAAGCATAAGGAACCCATAGTGCTACCCAACAAGTACGATGTTGAATCAAGAATTCAATAAAATATATGCCAACTATAATGATTTAGCCTTAAAAAAGATTTCAACCAATAACTTTATCACTCCCACACTCTCTATGAGTTAATAACGATGTACATGACCTTTAATAGGTAACCTGCTAAATAGGGAACGAAATAAATAAGGAAAGAACCAACTCGTTGAAAACTCCTACATTGAAAGGGGTAAAAATAATGTTTCTCCTTACCGCTGACAATGTGAATTTCCTTCCCAATGAACACTCTATAAAATAAATTATTCTTTAATAATATAAGTCTAGTAAGAGGGAAAACAATAATGAACTTAATTCCTTATTAACCAATCATGGGTAGCCCATAAAATTACCGACGTAGTATTTTTATTTGTAGGGAATAGTCATAAATGCACCAACATATATCACTTTCAAATAAGAAAAATTAATGGAAACCAAAGTAGCTTTTATAAGACAAGAGTAAGCATGCATATAGAAAGCATATGAATGGCTACAACAACCATGCAGTCCCCATCCTCATCTCAACATAATTAGATTGATAATTTCAACATTTCATTTATTTCCTCATATAAGTGCAACTGTCTATTGTATATAATAACACAACTAAAAGTACATGGAAACTTATTCTATCTTGTCTAATATAAAATCTTAAGAATTTTAAGTCACTAATAAATGAAAAATATTGTCAAACTCAAGCCATATGATCAAGGAAAATATCAATTTTAACTTTTATCATTTCATTAACAACCTCTCACAACCATCCTTACTCAAAATTAAATTAAAATCTAAGCAATACTACCAAAAATACAACAAAAGTAATTTCAACATATATACATAGCATAAATTATGTCATACCATACCCAACCATACAAATGATAATAATAGTATGATCAACAAGTACCCATATAAATAGGGAAGCAACATTTACTAAGACCACATAAGCATGTTATTGATGCACAATTGGTAAATCAACCTATATGTTAATTTTTGGTGTTATCTTTCTTAGTTGACAATTAAAAACATAATCTTGTCATACAAGGAATAAACATAACTTGACAAGAAATGCATGAATAACATTGTTTTAATAAGGGAAGTCTATGCCAATAGGGCTGAAATACTACATGTGGAGTCATATGATGAGGTGTCATTCATTATGAAGGGATAGAACCAATATATCATCAGGAATGAAGGACAACCAAATGCAATCATACCTGCTAAATTTTAGGTTTAAGAAGAATATCCAACTTAGGAATGTATATCATCAATTTGTTAACTAACCATAGTATTTTTCATTCTAAGTGGTAATGTCAAGGTTTTGGAAAGGTTTACCATACCAACATCATCTATGAAAAATGCATGTAGATTTTATGAATCAACCCTCAGCCTTAATTATGTAATAATAAAAATTTCCCCAATATATTCCAACCCAAAAAATTATAGTTACAACAACATAATCATTTTGACATAATTACTTTGAGCAACTAGTTAACTCATTTAGAAAACCCAAAACATAAGAAGAGGGTTTTCATGCAATTTCACTTATGCAAGCCCTCCTAGACTTGGAAGCAACATATATCCATGTGGGTATGAGAAAATATACCAACATGGATGTATTCCCCCTATAAGCTTCTCAAAGGAGCCTAATAAAACAAAAATAAAATCTATTTAATAGAATAAAATCAAGGGAACGATATTCTCATTCCTGGAAATGAAAAAATTTAATTTGTTTTCTTTAAATTTGGCCTCCCATTGTGGTGCCATACTAGTGACAACAATGCCTTAGAAAATCCTTGTGCCTATCTATGCCTTGTTTTTATTCCTTCTACTTCTATTTTCCTTCAGCATGGTGGTTATGTAGATCTAAATACTCCATCTAAGGTGGAAGCTAAAACAAATCCCAAACCCCATCATTTCACTTCCTTATGGTTATATTCAAGTCAACATACTTCCATTCCTAAAAAATGGGGACACTTGTGCTAAATTGTGCAAATTTTGTACCTTAAAATTAAAAATTGACTAGATTAGAGTACCATTATTGTTTTTCACATTATCTTGGTTTGAAGATCATCCACACTTGGTTCTCATTTGAATTAAATGACATGTTTCTAAATGATCATAGTTTTACCCTTTTAATGTTTCTAATGATTGTTGACTATGTTTTTGTACTGCAAGTTCAATGGAGTCCATCTGAAATGGACAATATCCAGGTTTTCATGTTTTAAATATCTAGGGTTTCATATTTTAATATTAATGTGTCTTTATAATAGCCTTTGGTTTGTCGAGGATCAAATTAAATTCATGTTGAGCATCTTTGAAACCCTTATTCAATTTACCCTAGTCTAATGTTTTAACCTAGGTCCCTTTGAATTAAATTCAAATTTGGTATGAACAAGTTACATGGGAATGATTTATCATGCCATGGACTTAGTTTAATTTTTGTCCTAAGGTTTAGTCATGTTTTTCAAACCTTAGTCTAAAAATCTTATGCTTGGTCCCTTTTATGTCATGTGACCCCTTGGTATATTTTATTATTAGCATGGTCTCACTAATGCAAGGTCCTTTTTATTATAGACTTAGTCTAAAAGCATTACCCTAAAGCTTGCCATATTTATTAATACAACAAATCTAAGGCTAAAACCATATGCTATGTATTTATCATTCACGAGGTCCCATTTATGATGTTTTAGAGCTTAGCTTAAAATCCTTAAGTTTTATCATGTTTATTAACATGGAATAAAACCTTTCTAAAGCATTTAACCTAAGCTCTATATATATTCTTGAGTCTGACTTAACGTTCTTTATTTTTTACAAGATCAAAGATATATATTTTCTTGGGAAAATTTAATCTAATGGTGTGAGATTAAATATTCAAGCTCTACCTCTAAGGTAAAATTTAGAGTATTCCAAAGATTGATGACCTATATTTACTTGAACGATCATGATCTAATGGTGCAAGATAAAGACAAAGACCCTAACCTTAAGATAAAGCTTGAGCATCTTATAGAGATCAATGGCACACATTTTCTTAGGTCAGATTGATCCAACCATGTGTATTAAGTTAAAGTTTCAATAGAGCACTAGGAAAAGTGATAAGGTGACAAGTGTCAAATTCATAGCCAAAGGACACTGAGTATTCAATGGCATCAAACTTATGAATCAAGATCTAATGCTCTCTGCTTACTCAAATGAATCATAGGGAATGTTGAAAATTCAAGGATGAATATAAAGATAATAAGTGGCATAATTATAGGCTAAAAATTAAAACTCAAACATGTTTCAAAGATCAATGGTTCATAGATGAGTATACACATTCTAATTAATGATCCATGGGGTAGAAGGCATAATCAAGTAGATCAAGATTAATAGAGCATGATGGATCCATACAAATTAAATCAATAGTGTGATCTTAATGTTGATATTTTAACAAATCTTAGGACCAATGGTGTTCAATTTCTTAGATCAAGATCAATGGACTGCATTTTCTCAAAGTAGGATGATCTAACAATGGAAAATCAAGTAGAAATTTTAAAGGGAAATGGTCATTTTAAAAATATGAATAAGCAAAATGCCATGAAAATGACACATGGATGCCAAAACAGAGCCACATATGCTATACCAATTAGTTTAAGAGTTTTTTATACCCAAGAAATACAAAGGTATAAACATGTAGTCCAATTTGGATTGAAGCTCATGTAAGTTCAAAATAGTTACTACCATTGGAGCACTATATAAACCTTTATAAAAACCCTAAAAAGTACAAGAAACCTAATTAGACTTTGTAGGCATTATAATTGAGCAAATTAAGATTGAATTATTAGCTATGCAAGATAATTTGACCCAGAAGTTGAATTACAATCCACTAGTGAGCAATTTAGTAGAATCTCCAGCAATAATAGCTCAAAAAAGTGTTTCAAGTGAAAATGCAAGCAAATGGTCCAATAAATGGGGGACCTCTTTAATGACCTTAAGTAACTTGAAGATAGGACAATGAATGAGAACTCGTTCAAAGACCATACTACACTCAATCTAGTTGGTCTAATTACAGATAATGAGCTCAATGAAAGAGTTTTCTAGATTATGAAAGGGGTAAGGAATGAAAGTATAGTCAAGATTGTTTTTATCAGTGATAGGATCATGGGTATGAATCTAACTACAAAGGAAATAATCAATGAATTTAGAAGAATTATACAAGTCAAATAGAAACCATAAGAGCTTAGTAGGTTAAATGAAAGAGATCATAAAATTAATTATCAACCATGAGCTAATTAAGTAGAAACATTACAGAATGAAGATCTTACTAGAGAAAAAAATTGCAACAAAGGGTTCTCAAAGTCAAATGAGTTAAATCATGAATATTCTTCTTATAACTAAGTATTGTAGATCTTAAAAATGGAATATTCATTTTGTAAGGGCATGTGCATCTTTCCTATAGATCAGTCAATTGGGGAAAGTCTAGTGTATTCTAGAGTATTTGTAGAAAGGAAAACTATCCTAATACTTGTAATTTTGTAGTTGGATAAGATTGACCAACATTCTTCCTTGCATCCTATAAAAAGAGCATTATCAATTGTAAAAGGGGGAGAGTTTTTTGAGCCAAATCTAATTATAACTTCTAAGAAATTAATACAAGCCATGAATTCTATAAAGTTTGTCCAAATTCGCTTGTGTCTTTTGTTATTCTGCCTTCTCTCTCACTTGTTTATTTTGACCTCCATATTTGAATGGTTCCTATGAACTCCCAGTGTGCACATTTGAATGTAAATTTGCTAACTTATGCCAATGCTAGGTTAAGTATAAGTTCTTAGGTTCATTTCATTTTCTTACTCTTCTTGTATTTGGCTAATGCTCTTTGCTTGTAGGGGTAACTCTTTAAATTGAACTTGGTTCATATTTACATTATTTCCCACATTCCTTAGATGTTTGCCTGATGTATGATGGTATTTGAACGTAAGATATTTCATATGATACATTGGTTAAATACATTCTTGATGATATTCAAACTTTGTCATGATGTTTGGAATGAAGATCAACGATATTTTTTCTCTGTTCTACCCTTCCTTTTCCTATTCTTTTACCAAATCATTGTAGTTTAATTATCATTATAAATATCCATCTTATACTAACTCTTATATTATATATTGATCATAATTTTCCATTTTTAGCATAGCATACTTCATAATTTGCATAGATCAACTATTTTTCCATTCTGGCTCCCAACCACCAAGCATTTTAAATATTATGAAACAATCCACTTTCTTTTCATCTATTTCATCAATAGATAATAGGATTATCACAACTTACAACTCATGCATTTAATTAGTAGAATTATAAAATGATAAGTGTTATTGAATACTCTAGGCACCTATGATACATATTCAGGCATCAACAAGAGGAACTTTGTTGTCACTAGGAGGGCCTTCAGTTAGATCTTTGTGAATTTTTAGAATCTTCGCTCATTTTTATGAATTATGTTCAAAGATTGGTGTAATATTTGCACAATTGTGTCATTATTTACTCAATTGTATAAAAACCATTGATATTTATTGTCTTAGACCAATCTTTGTGCTTTAGATATAGATCGATGTTCTTTGAAGGTATATGCTTAATTGTGGTAAATATGGCTTAAGCTTTGTCAATTAAATTGGTTTGAGGTTAGTGATAACTATTTTGATTAAATATTGGTAGACCTTTTCAAGTTTGAGTTTATTTGATCTTAAATGTGTAAATAACAATCATACTTACATGTTTGGATACATCTTTAAGCTAACTTAGTTAAAGATTGTTGTCCTTTGTCATCCTTCATATATAAATATTAGTAAAATTTTCTTAATGTGTGAGTCTAATCATTATTCACTGCAAAGATAAGATTGACACATAATATTTCAAATAGGATTCAAAGCTTGCAAACTAGAATTACCCATAATCAAGACAAGGTCATGTTTAGAGACTAGAGAACCTCTAATTTCATTAGAAGTTCACAGTAAGGTTAGGAAAGACAAAGGTAAGCATAGACTTTCAAAGTCTTTGCCAACTTCACCAATTTAGGGTGATCCTATGTTTAATCCCTATCAAGGTATGGATTGGCTAGGTGGTTCTTCAATTAATGTGTTAGGTGTAGTACATGACCTTCCTTATAATCCTAAAAAGTATTGCAAATACTAAGTCCTAGTGGAATTATAACTATTGAAGAACACATTAAGAGTTTTAAATCTATATTAAGATTATTTAATGTGACTCATGAAGATGTAGCATGTAGACTATTTCCTTATGCTTTTATATATGTTGCATATGAATGATTTATAAACCTTCCTAAAAACTACATTACCAATTGGGTTGATTTTAAATTTTTTTCATTGATCAATTAGGTAAAATCATTAGTCCTTCTGTTCTGTATCAACAATTCACCACAGTGAAAAGGGATAAAACTGAGCCCATAAGATCCTTTAATGCTAGGCTCCAAAAAATGTTCATTAGGACCATATCTCCTTAAAAAACCAATGAGGCTTTAACCTTGGAAATTTATAGGGATGCCATGGATCCTATGAGTTTTGTGTTTATAAAGAGAGTTATTAGAACCATGAACACATTATCTTTAATTTATGTCGAGGTTGTGATCATTATGACTAGATGCAACCCAAAGGATAATTGACATACTCCATTCCTAATGTTAATCCACATTTACCCATTCTAAGTGTCATTCATAATGCAAACCAAAATGTGCTTTCCTTGAACCAACTTCTAGTCTTTAACCAATTACCCTTGAGACATGCTCATCCTACTTAAAACCTAGGATTCTTGAATAATGATGCCAGTGGATCTCATCCACAAGATTAGAAAGCTTTAATGCTTGTAGCTAATAACAATACTAAAGTTCATAATTTTGAGGCCCCAAAAAATGAGAGTGACTATATCCTCAAGATAGTTCAAAATCTTAGCACTAACTTCCTTCAATTTCAAAATCAAGTAAGCAATACTAGAGAGAGCTCTGGTAATGATTTCTATTTTCAAAGGTTTAATAGGCCCACTAACAGATTTCAAAATGATATTTACCAAACCAGTAAGAATAATGAGCCATCTACTAGTAAGATTGTGCCTGATATAAATCTTGTTGATGTTGCTTTACCTAAATTTATAGAGCCCATTACACTTCTAAGCATGGGGAAATAGACTATGTTGAATTTTTTAATGCCTTTAAGACATTTCAAGAAGAATTAGATACTTTTTGAATGTGTCCCTAATAAGGATTGTGATGTAGGTACATCTAGTTCTTCAAGGTCATCTAGATCTGTTGATGCAAATCTCATGATGGAGACATTTTATTTTCCTTTCCAAGAGGACAATGACCCTAAGGATGTTCCTGAGGAGATCCATGTTTTTTATCAATTTTTTAAATAAGACTTATCCTCTAAGAAAAGGAGAGTATAATCGACCATTAACCACTTAGACTCCTCCAAATAACTTTGAGACTCCTAATACTACATCAGATAACAATCTAGAGCCTCCTAAAGGAAGTACTTCTAAACCCAACGATGATGCATCTAATTCTTATAATAGGATTGGGTATAAACTAGTAGAGAACATGAATAAAATATAACATTGCATTTCATGAGTTGATATAGATTACTGAATAGAGAGATTTGTTATTGGAATCTTTTTATAAGAAGATAAATAAATCTCAAAAGTCTGCACATGTTGATATTGCTATACAAAAAAGTAAGGTAGATGTTCCTCATTTCCTAATTTCAATCAATATCTTTGGTAAGATCCTGCATAATGTTTTGTTAGACTCTGGTGCATCTAAAAATATTATGCCTAAGGGTATTTGTGAGAAATTAGGCTTGACTCCCATTAAATATTATAGGGTTGTGACTCAATTAGATAAGTCAAGAGTCAAATTAATTGGTGAGTTGTTAAATGTTCACATGTAGATTACTTTAGATACAAGGATATAACCATTCATTTATATCTAAGTGGTGGACATCCTTGATGATTATGGGATGCTATTGAGAAGATACTCGACTAAGAGCTTGAATGGCTACATGTCATTATATTGTTCACATATCTGGTTGCTTTTGAAGGGAGTTCCCAACCAAAATAGGATAGAAAGATATCCTAAAATGAATCATATGATCACAGAGTACAATTCAATAAATGATAAGGTCAACATGGTTAACTCAAATCTTGGTGTTTACACTCTTGACACCACAAAGGTATGTAACTCTAAAACTTCTCATATCATGCCTGGATTATGAAGCTATATTTTGATGCTGTTAGATGAAAATTAGGTTCTAGAGTAGGAGTGGTGTTAATTAATGCCATTGGGAAATAATAAAATTCCTCTTACAAACATTAGTTCCCATGCACCAATAATTTGGCTGAGTATGAATCATTTATACTTGGATTAAAATTTACAATTAAATATAAGGTCAAGGAACTATTAGTTTTTGGTGACTCTGAACTAATAATTAACCAATTAAAGAGTAAATATGAATGCAATTTGTCATATCTTAAGAAGTATAAATTTAGATTATGAGATTTAATTGAATGTTTTGATGCTTTCAACATTGTGTTAATCCCTAGGGAAGAAAACAAGGCTATTAATGAACTTGCTTTAGCCATAGCCAACCTCATGACTGATCAAAGTTCTAAGTTACAAAACCTTAATATTGAATTAGTTTCATACCCTGATGATGTAAACCATCTATAGGTATTTAGTGATGACCAACATATCTTGGACTTCATGACTAGCTTAGGAGCATTTGAAGCTCATGTCATAGATGAAGTCAATGAAAATACTCTTGAAAAAGTTGGAAAACTCAATGATAAGGTCAATCAATTGAATGATAAGAAGATCCCCAAATGCATGATTTCTTTAGAGAGACTATTTAACACAAACAAACTAGTTGAGACTATCAGGATTCCCAAAGCAAGTGGGAAAGATTATAATACAATTGACCTAGGCTCTCAAGGTCAATCCCAACTAGTCAACATTGGTACAACCACCACTAGTGAGGAGTTAAAAAGTGATAAATATTTTTTGACTAAGTATAAATATGTTGTATCATTGTCATATGAGGACATGAAGATCTTTGATCAAAAGGTTATAACACATACCATACCTTTAAAATAAAATTCTAAGCCTTTTATGTAGAAACAAAGAGCTATCAACATTATCCTAAAACCTATGATATATAAAGAATTCAATAAATTACTAGATGAAAATATAGTGTTTCCCATTAGGAACTCTACTTGGGTATCTAACTTAGTACCAGTTAAGAAGAAAAATGGAGAAATCAGACTATGTGTAGATTTTAGAAATCTAAATAGAGCATCTGAGAAAGATAACTATCCCTTTCCTTCTATTGACCAAGTTATCCAAATGGTATCTAATTATGTTATGATGTATTTTGTTGATGGTTTCTAGGGTATAACCAGGTGTTGGTGAACCAATAAGGTAGGATGAAAACTACATTTACTACTAAGTGGGGCACCTTTTCCTATAAAAGAATACCATTCAGACTTATAAATTTAAGAACCACTTTTCAAAGGGATATGGATCATACTTTCCAAGGTTTTTAGGTAAGTGTATTATCATATACATGGATGAACTAAATGTCTTTTCTAAAAATAGAGAGGATCATATTATGCACCTAAAATAGGTATTTGAATGATGAAAAAGGTATGGGATATCTCTCAACCCAAAGAAAAGTATTTTTTGTGTTATTGAGGGAAAAATATTAAAGCATGTTATCACTAAGGAAGGAATCTCTATAAACCCTGATATATTAGAAACTATATCTAATATAGAGCCCCCTAATAGTAGGAAGGAGTTAAATTTATTCTTTGGTAAAATAAACTTTGTAATAAAGTTCATTTATGGTTTTGCATAAATAGTGAAACCTTTGAATGACATGTTGAAGAAAGATGTTATGACCACTTGGAATGAAGAGACCGCGAAGGCTTTCAAAGACATAAAAGAGACAATTAGACAAGCTCCATACTTGATAAGTCTAGACTTTACTAAAGTTTTTTTAATCTTTACTCCTTTGCTTCATATCATACAATAGTTATGGTTCTAACTCAAAAAATAGATAGATGTGACCATCCTGTAGCTTCTATGAGCACTAAATTTAAGAATTTTGAGTTGAAATACTCTTGTATTGATAAACAAGCATGTGATTTGACCAAGGTAGTGAAAAGTTTAAGGCAATATATTCTTAGTAATAAGGAGTATGTAATCCTACCAGACCCTGTAAATAAGCTAATGATAATTCAAAATGAACTAGGAGAAATGAGAGGTAAGTGGATGTTTGTGATCCAAGAATATGAGATTAAGAAGAAGAATACCAAATTGGTAATATTCCAAGGTCTAATTCAATTGATTACTAATACTATCCCCAAAATGAGTGTTTTATATGTAGAACAACAAATTTTTAGACCCAACGATTAGTATGATTCCATTGTCCACCTGCTAATCAATGGTTATTATCTTGTAGGGTTAATTAAATAATAAAGAAGATATTTAAGGCTCAAGGCAACTCACTTTCTCATCAAATATGGAGTACTATATAGAAATAAATTTGAAGGAATTTACTTGAGATGTATATCCAAGAGTGAAGTAGCTGATATCATGAGCACCTTCCATGAAAATATAGGAACTAGACATCCATTTGGGAGGACAACAACACACAAAATATTATGACTCAATTTGAAACAACTCCAACAACTAATAAAGACACTTTGCAATCATCTTCTCATAACATTGATTCATACAAGTTTCCCCAACCTCAAATTGGAGCATACAATTCAACCAATTTTAACCCAACTCACCCACCCTTGAGTCTATAATAACTTAAGAGGAAATTTCCACCCTATAAACCCATGATCTTTGATCCTTCCAAACCTCCTCCAAAATGGTACAATCGTGATAAGTTATGTTGGTGGCATACTACTATAGGTAATTATCATTAATCTTGTTGTGATCTTCACCATTTTTTTGTTTCTTCATTGCTTGGTCTGTATTTCAATCTTGATACTCTAAGAAAGCAACATTATCAAGACTATCTTCAAGATTATCAAATTCAATCTCAAGAACCACAGTCACATAAAAATCAACCACCTAATGATCAATAACAATCATCCCATACCTATACCTCATCCATTATTTTTTTTTTCAAACCATAGTTGATCCTTCTTCCTACACCAATAAGGAAAAGATAACTAACATGAACAACTTTAAAAATATTGTTGCATCCATTAAACCTCAACCTATTATGTCACATGAAAAAAATTAGTACTTAGTTCAAATTCCTATTCCAAAGCATATCATACATCATCCCCTTTTACCTCCTTTACCTCTTCATACCTCTCCTACCAATCATATGTCACATTCAAAATCCCTAAAATATAACAAACCAATACATTTATCAATCTTCTAATGCACCTACCAACCCAATGCAAATCACTCTAATCATTAAATGTTACCTTACTCCAACTCACATGTTGGGGCATATTGTGATTCCCATCCACATGTTCCTTCAGACTTTGGGGCATCTTGCAATTCCCATCCCTACATCCACTTTCCATTGGGGCATCTTATGATGCCCACTCTTATTCTACAATGAATACTAACAACCAAATTTAGCTTCAAGAAACATTTTGAGACTTATAGACTTGTATTTCACATGCTCATCTTTGATATAGACATTAACATAGATCTTATTTGTTCTTTTTGTCTCATATTTCTTTGTTTTTGTGCACTTTTTTTTAATTTAACTTTATAAGAATCAGTGTCTTCCTTTACATTCATGGTTTTATTACACATTACATTTAGAATTTGCTTTCATTTTTTTCCTCATAATTTTCTTTTATTTTTGTCTTTTTATGTTATTCTTTGCCTTAGTAGCTTTATGATTATTTTTTCCCTTATTTATCATTTAGCCTTGTGGGTTTCTTTTTTATGATTTTCTAGTGTAATACAATGGATATGACCTATCCATCCTCACAAAATACCACCTTTTGATTCTTTTATCATTTTATTGTTTCACACATTTCTTTTTAGCACCCTCATGGGTTTTTATTTTATGAGTTGTAGTACAAGACCATGGATAGGACCTGGTCATCCTCATAGAATTAGCATCTTATTATTCCTTTTATAATAAAATATCACTAATTCATTTTCTCAATTTTAGCTTTTGCTTCTTTTTGATAGATGGAATCTGCACAACAATCCATGTTAGCATATTTTCCACCATTTCACTTATTCTTATGATAAGAAATCACACTTTACTATCATTGTATCCATTTTTTCCCTTTGTCACATTTTTTTTGAGATTTGACGCAATTCAAATTTGTTTCATGTGTCATTCTTCTTTATTTACTTTCTTTTCACTCCACATTGGATAAAACAAGGTCAGAGTCAAGATAAAACTTTTATTTCACCTAGATTTATGAGACTCTTAGATCCCTTGATCTTTGAAGTTCTTTCCCTTTGTAACCAATTCCCAAGTATTCAAATGAGAGTCATTTTAGCACCCATGTTTGGTTTTCAAAATCCATATGGAGGAAGAATAGAAATATCTATTAATAAAGTTAAAAACCAAATCATTTGAAATAAAAGGCAATGATATACAAAGGGCAACATACAAATATCAAAAATCAATATCATACCAAAAGATGTGATTACAAGCACATATCCTATCTCTAATCAAATCTCAAACTCCATAATTGGAATCACATAGAGCTGAGGTCCATTGGGGTATAGTGGGCCAGTGGATTGGAATATGATAATTCAACAAACTCTATGGTGTTACCTACTTTCTCACACAAGTACCCAATCTTCACAGTAGACTGATGAATTTGTAAGGGGTACTGAGGAATGGGGAACACATTGTGATAAGGTAGGTCCATTTTAATTTTCATGCATATAACATTCATGCAATGATTTATGTACTTAATTTTTTGACCTAAGACTTTTGTAGCTAAGGGAAGTTATTCATAGTCGTTAAGGTTGAAAGTTCTCTTGTTTTGACAATGAGTGTCTTGACTTTAATAAAGAGTTCCTCTACCTTGGTTTTTACTTCATTATCCACTCCACCCATTTCATTTTCCCCTTGACAATAAAATTATGATTCAAAATATATTTCCCCTCTTCTATTATTCCTTCTTCTTCACCTCTTAAAAACATGTTAGCATTACTTTGTTTCAGTTTTATCTATCGTTAGAGAAAAAAAACATGTTTGAGAAACTATGGATTACGTCCTTACACCATCTATTTACAACACCATCTCATTTCATACTATCCATGTCATTAGGTGGTTGTGTTTTCTTACATTGTATCTTAGAATAAGCACTAAGTTTTAGTATTCTTCCTTTAGAGATTTTGATTTTCATTTCTCCATCATGTTATTGTTTGATTTTTGTTGTTAACTTCCCTTATCTTATATATGACATTTGTCATTATTACATATTTTTATTTATGTATGAATTCTTCATGTTTATATTCCCTCTTGAATTACATTTCATTTTCATTTATTAATGCTTTCTTCACCTTCATTTGACATATTTGTCTTACATTTTGACTTGCATTTCATTTTTAGTCATTCATGTATTACTTTATGTTTGATTTGACATTCTTATATTACATGGGGTTACTTTTCATTTTTTACATATATTTTTTCAAGATTTATTTCATTGATATTTCATTTGCCATTCATGTTTTATAGACTTTCCAACATGATTTAGTATGTTCTACATTCCTTTTTTCTATTTATATTTTACATGATTTCTAATGTGATTTATTGTATTTGTCAATAATTTATCATTTATTTTCCATAATTTGTCATTAATTTTCCATTATTTTGTCATTCATTTTCCTTCACAATCCTATTTTTCCAATTTTTCCTAATACCCTCATATCTTTTCACTAGTATATGCCTATATTCCAAAAAGTTCAATTTTTTGCTATTTTTACATTAATTTATATAGGTTCACCTAATGTTATTCACATTAGATGCCTTCGATTATCTTGAAGTATACTTATTTATATATATCACTGAGGTAAGTAAAGGTATGTGTTTTTCAATATTGGCCTTTCTTTTATCTTATTTGCCTCTTACTGCACTTTACTTAGCATCAACATTATGTGTTATAATCTTCTATTTCTCAAAGCACCATCCCCTGTTGCACTCATGTGACATGTGATGAGATTCAAGTGAAGCATATGTATAGACATAATATTTTGAAATATTTATCTCTTACTGATACTTTGTATCTTGTAAGAACCCATTGAGTCTCAATCTCTCTAAGTGCATGCCTTAAGGGCTGCACCTGGAAAGGGGTGGGTAGACCATTGGTGTTTCATAAGATTGTTATCCCTTTTTCTACTTGAGATATACACATTTATGTCTTAAAACCATTTAACTTAATATTATTATTCACAATTTTACCCATTCCAATTATTTATCACATCATTACCCTCTTATTCCTTAGCTCATCCCCTTTTGATAATTGGTTGTACTAAGTCGACTAGGTCGACCTTGTAAAGTTTTCAACCTATGATTACTATACAAGGTCAAATAGGTTGACCTTATACTATTTTTGGATATTTTTCACTTTGAATCTTGTTATCCCTTTGGCTAACATATTTCGAGACCTAGTGAATTATCTCTTGAAAACATATAGGGTCAACCCTGTACAGTCCACATATTCGAAAAGATTTTGGGTAAGATATGCCTATATATACAAGTTAATTTCCAACCATTTGAGAATAGAGAGGTGAAGAATAATAAGTGAAAATGAAAATTTAATTATTGGCCATTATACTTGAGGAGTAAAGCCTAGGGTTCCATACTTTCTTTGGAGATATGGATATTTTCTTGTGGAGAAGTATTTTGGATGCATGGATATGTTGTATATCCTAGAACTAATTTGTCTTTGTAATTATTACATCCACAAAAATTTATTTTGAAACACATTTTTCAAGTGAGATATTGAAGATCGATAGGTTCATCTTCAAAGGTAAGTATTCCTCACTTTATTTCTCCTTTGTATGAATAGATTGATAATGTAGTTGTGTTTCTCTTCCATGCATTAAGATTATATATACATTAACATGAGTATATGTATTATATGCATGTTTAGTTTAGTTTTTTTTGTTTCTAACCCCAACTTTTGTTCCATAAGATTTGGTGAGCACTAGATTAGACTTATTTTCTTGTTATTAAAATAAGTGAAAAATAAAACCTAGGACCCCCTCAGGGTTATTATGTGATTGTGTTAGTTTGGAGCATTTGAAACCCTCCTTATCATAGTGTATTATGATAAGTGATCCCCTAATCAGGTCTAGAAGATCCCCATCTTAGTCATTTTCTTGATTAATAAATGTATTTCTAATCAGAAGTGTATGCATGTTTTATCTTCTCTGAGATAGGATTGATTTGTACACATGATGCATTTCTGATTACATACAATTATTATTAGCCTATAATATTTAAAGATGCTCATGATCATGTGAGATAATGCCACTCATGTCAATTTTTCAATAACAAAGAGCCAAAGGAATCCATGCCATTAAATCTAGTCATGATTGACAAACATTTTACACAATGGGGACTAGATTTTGTGGGGGTCATCAACCCCAATTCCTCTAATGGTCACAAGTATGTTGTACCTGCTACGTACTATTTTATAAGATGGATTGAAGAAGTGGAAACTAAATAGTGCACAACTAAAGAGGTGATCAATTTTATAGAATAAAACATATGCACTAGGTTTGGACACCTCTATCTTTAGTTTATGATAATGTATCTGCCTTTGTATCCATTAAAATGACTGAATGGGCATATAAAAACAACATTGTCCTCAAGTTATCATCAAAACATTATCATAAAGGTAATAGAGTGTTTGAATCAATGAATAACAACTTGATGAAAGCCATAAAAAAGCCTACAATTGATAAACTAAGAACATGACACAAGCTACTTAAATATGCCCTTTGGGTAGATAGGACTAGAATCAAACAAGCTCTCAAGACATCACCATTCTTGCTAGTCTATGGTCAAGAACCCATATTTACCAGAACACTCAAGTTTACAACATACAAGCTCATTTAAGATTACATGGAAGAGGGTCAAGAATTTATTGGCTCAATGTTTCTTGATATTATTCAAATGGAAGATGCAAGAGAAGAGGATTTTTTCTAATTTTAGTAGGCACCAAACCATAGTGAAAAGGTGGTTTGATAAGTATTCAAATATAAAGGTGTTTAGATAAGGATATTTAGTTCTTATTTGAGACAAAGCATCTGAGCCTAAGGGTAAATATGGGAAGTTCACACCTTTGTGGATAGGTCCCTATCAAAATGTTGACATACTTGGAGACAAAAACTTTAAGATGAAAGAATTACAAGGAGTAGAGTTCACACTACCCACCTATGGTAGTACCTTAAACACTACTTCTATATTGTCCCACATAGGGCATTCATGGACAAAACTATAAGAATAGTTATAGTTAGTGTAGGTAGGTTAGATTAGTTTCTTTCTATTCTATACTTCCTATCCCTAGTTTGTACATAGATTTGTATATATTTATTTTCTTATTTCTTTGGTTTCTATTTCTTTGATTTCTATTTGGAATTTTTTTTCTCTTGTTATTTCCTTCTAAAAATTCCTCTTAGACAACCCTCAGCTCAAATTTCATCCAATTACTCAAGAGATCCACAATACAGGCATGCAAATGTAACTCCTAAGCACTGGTAGATCATGTATTGTTGAAATATGATCTTACTACTATAGTTTGGAGAAACTAGTAAAGAATGATGGCTAAGTTAATTATTCCCAAATATTTTAAACCTTTTTCTAATCTAATCTTGGTTTTAATAAGGAATTCACATGTAGGGTGAAATCTTAAACTTTTAACACACAATCATTTTTGCACTTAACACACATTATTTCCTGGGATAAAGTTTGTAACCAAGGATGATTATCTGAGGATCAAAATCTTGACCAAATCCCTAAACCTGAATAACTTGGTTTTCAACATCTACTAAAAAATCAAAATGGTTTAAAAAATATATAAAAATAAGAACTTATTGTAGAAGTTAAAAAGCTTTCTAAGTAGAGGTGATATTGGTAATCTCCACCAGGGCTATAGATGCTTGCCTAGTAGTAGATTAATGCCCAAGCCTCCCTTGAAATAAATCATGGTTATTAATGAATATATAAACATGTTGAATGTCATGAATCTAATTTTTTTTCCCTTAATCCCATGGAAAATAGTAAGTGGAATCAAAGCACACACATAACATGACTAGGTCTTGATGTTTGATCCCAATTCTACATGTGCAAGGCTTGTTTCAACCATGAATTGATCTAAATAATGGTGGATGATCAAGTGGAAGAACTAAATTGATTATTATTCTAAAATATAGTCTAAAAATTCTAATATATTGTTATGTTTCCCCCAGAAGTCACTCTCTGTTGAGGTCAACATACCCCCATTCCTAAAAAATAGGGACCCTTGTGATAAATTATGCAAATTTTGTACATTAAAATTAAAATTTGACTTGATTATATTACCATTAATATTTTTCACATTATATTGATTTAAAGGTCATCTACACCTAGTTTTCATTTACATTAATTGACATGTTTTCAAATGATCATGGTTTCATCCTTCTAATGTTGTTAATGATTGTTGACTATGTTTCTATATTATAGGTTCAATAGAGTCCATCTGAAATGGAAAATATTTATGTTTGCATGTTTTAAATATCTAGGGTTTCATATTTTAATATTAATTTGGATTTTTACTAGCATTTGGTCTATCAAGGATGAAATTAAATTCATGTTGAGCATATTTGAAACCATTATTCAATTTACCTTTGTCCAAAGTTTTAACCTATGTCCATTTGAATTAATTTCAAATTTGGAAGGAACAAGTTATGTAGGAATGATTTATTAGGCCATGGACTTAGTTTAAGTTTTATCCTAAGGCTTAGTCATGTTTTTCAAACATTAGTCTAAAAATCTTATGCTTGGTCTCTTTTATGTCGCATAACCTCCTAGTTTATTTTATTATTGGCATGGTCTCGCTAATGCAAGGTCCCTTTTACTATAGATCTAGACTAAAATCCTTACCCTAAAGCTTGTAGTATTTATTAATAAAACAAACCTTAGGTTAAAACCATATTCTATGTCTCTTATTATTCATGGGGTCCCATTTATTATGTTTTAGAGTTTAACTTAAAATCCTAAGGTTTTATCATGTTTATTAACATGAAATAAAACATTAGTCTAAATAATTTAACCTAAGTTATTTATATATTCTTGATTCTAACTAATCATTATCTATTTTTTTCAAGATCGATGATCTATATTTACTCAGGTGAAGTTAATATAATGGTGTGAGACTAAAGATTCAAGCCCTAAATCTAAGCTAAAAGATTAACATCTTACAAATATTGATAACCCATGTTTGCTCAAATGATCATGATACAATGGTGTGAGACTAAAGATAAATACCATGACCCTAAGCAAAATCTTGATCATCTTCTAGAGATTAATGTCACATGTTTACTTGAGCCAAATTGATCCAATGATGCATATTGAGTCAAAATTTCAATGGAACCCCAAGACAAGCAATAAAGTGACAAGTGTCAGAATCATAGCTAAAGAACACTAAGTAGCCAATGGTATTCAACTTTGTGGATCAAGATCTAATGGTCTATGCTTGCTTAGATGATGATGATTAGATGATGTGCAATGGACATTGAAAAGTCAATGATGAATGCAAAGATGACAAGTGGCATAACTACAAGCCACAAATTAAAGATTGTACATGTTTCAAAGATTGACTGTGCATAAATGAGCATACACATTACAATCAATGGTTTGTGTGGCAAGAGGTATAATCAAGTAGATCAATATTAACAAAGCATGATCGATCTATGTAAACAAGATCAATGGTGCAAGCTCAACATTTACATTTCAATAAAGCATAAGACCAATGACATTTGCTTGCACTAGGATGATCTAATGATGCAAAATAAAGAAAGTTTTTTAAAAGGAAATAGTCATTTTTAAAATATGAATGAGCAAAATGCTATGAAAATGCCACATGGAGCCACATAATCTAGACCAGTTAATTTAAGACATTTTTTAGACTTAAGAAACACAAAGGTATAAATATGTAGTCTAATTAGGATTAAACATCACATAATTTCAAAATAGCTACCACCATAACAAGCACAAGAACCTAAATTAGATCTTGAGGGGAATATAATTGATCCAAGGAAGATTGAATTATCATCTGTGTAAGAGAATTCAACTTAGAAGCTAGATTCTACTAAATTGATCAATTATAAAAGGGGGGGAAGGAGTTTTTTGAGCCAAAGTCAATTGTAAATTCTAAGCAATTAATATAAGCAAGAAATTCTAGAAAGTTTTCCCAAATTTGCTTATATCTTCTATTATTATGGCTTATTTCTCACTTGTTTGTTCTAACCTATAGATTTGAATGGTTCTTATGAGTTCTTGGTGTGTGAATTTAAATTCAAAGAAGTTAAATTGTGCCAATGTTAGTTTTATTTAAAGTTCTTAGGTTCATTTCATTTTCTTACTCTTCTTGCATTTGGGCTATTTCTATTTTCTTTCAAGGGTTAATCTTTAAATTGAACTTGGTTCTTATTTGCATTATTTCCCACATTCCTTAGATGTTTGTCTAATGTATGATGAGATTTGAGCTTAAGACATTTCATATCATACATTGGTTAAGTTCATTCTTAGATGACATTTGAACTTTATCATGATGTTTGGAATGAAGTTTAGCAACATTTCTTCTATTCCCTACCCTATATTTTTCTATTTTTGGATCAAATCACTATAATTTAATTATCATTGTAAATATCCATCTTATATTAACTCTTAGATTAGATCTTGATCATAATTTACTATTCTTAGCATAGCGTACTTCATATTTTGCATAGATAACCTATTTGGCCATGGTGGCTCCCAACCACCAAACATTATAAATATTATGAAATAGTCTAATTGCTTTGCCTGTATTTAATTAATAGATAATAGGATTATCACAACTTGAAAATCATGTGCTAATTTCTTAGAATTCTAAAATTAGAAGTGCTCTTAAACACTCCAGGCACTTGTGATACTTATTCAAGCATCAATAGGTTCCTCAAAATGTAGCCTGAAACCCTTCCATTCTCCCCAAGATCTCATCCTCTCATCTTCACTCTTCTAAAAACCCTAAATCCATCTCCAAGGGATCAATGCTTCTCAAAATCAAAATAAATGGAAGTTGGTAATTTCATGGCCAGTAACTCCATTATTTTTTCCATACAATCCTTGCTTTCATACAATTCTTTCTTCATGGCAATGGTCCAGAGAAAGTTTAGAACACTACGCTCCCTCCCATCCTCCTCTATATTCTATATGAAGTCATGAAACCTACAAAATAAAAGCCAACACAGC
>JARHVA010009256.1:200000-227500 GCA_037957365.1 Torreya grandis
AAAATTTATCCAATTTGGACATAGTCACTCAGAAAGAAAATTATTTTTTACTCCTAGGTACGGCAAAAAGAATTTGGAGCATCGAGGCCTCACAGATCAGCAAGTAAAATTGATAGGGCAGCTTTGGGAGCTCACCATTTGAATACCAAGAGCTATTTTTGAGTGATTTTTTTTGAAATAACTTAAAATTTCATGCTCTTCACTGTTGTACTTTTAGTGTTTTTTAAGATTTGACCAATTTTTTCTAGAATTTAGGTTTTCTAATAGCAGATCTTTCCTGTACTTGTTTCCACAACTTCACAGCTTCATAACTTTCACAAAGGACATCGTATTCAGGTTCTTTTTTTTTAAAAGTTAATATTTTTTCAAACACAACACATTGGTGTATAAATTTTTATAATAAAATGCATACTTTTTTGTAACTTTAGCCTAGTGGGCCTAATTGAGCTTTTTGTAAACTAGAAAAATTATAATTCAGCCTCATAAATGCACTCAATTATAAAGTGCCAAAAAATACTTGTTGGGTGGGATAAAACTAATTAATTCAAGGGGGTTTTATGGTGTGTTATATACTTTAATTTCTACTTTGTGATGATTTATTTCTAATTGCATCATGGGGAATCCTAAGTTCCCACTATTAATAACATACGACTATAACACATGGAAACAAAATGCTTGGAATGCATTAATGATGCTAAGATATGCACCTTACATAACATCTCTTCTTACTCCACCTACTAAAGCAAAAGAGTTACAACACTTTATTTTTGAAACTACTAAGGTTATTGGACGGATTCGGTCTTACATATCTTTAGATTTGAATTTTCATCTTGACAAATGTACAAATCCAAAAAATTCTTGGGATAAATTAGCATCATTGTTTGGAAAAATATGTGAGGTTCATGGCTACCAAATTTAAAATGAACTCATTAGTTTGGATCCTAAAAGTTATGCTAGAATACAAGAATACATCACTAAAGTCATAGATCTTTGAGCATAACTTTTTGATTGTAATTCGATTGATTTTTAGTGCCTTACATAAATTAGGTCCTGAATATTCATCCTTTATTTCTAGCTTACAAAATCATAGGCTCACATTGGGCACAACATATCAAATTCCCACCTTTGAGGTATTCTCTAAGATTATAATGGCTAAAGAATAAAAGTTAATAGCTGTGGGTCTAATCAAGTCATCCAAATCTCAAGCTCTAGTTTCAAGTCAACCTCAAGATAAGCAAGTTTCAACATCAACCTCAAATACAGGTTCAAGTAAAAAGAAGCAAAATAATCAGAATAAGTCACAAAAAGGTAAGAATAAAGGGCAAAATCCTTCCACACAAGGAGATTATAAATCCACTAATAAGAAATGGGATTCACAAACAAGGAATGTAACTCCTTATCCTTATTTCAAATAAGGGTTTCATAGTGAACAAGATTATTGGAAGAAAGAGATTGATGACCTTAAGGGTCTTCTCAAGAAGAATAACATCAATCAATCCTCTTCAAAGGATTCTTCCACGCCTTCAAATTTAGGGAAAGGGAAAGCTATGACACTAGTTGCACTAGAAAATTCTCCTAAGTCATGGGTACTTGACTTAGGTGCTTCACACCATATGGGTTCTGATCAAGACAAATTTTCTAGATTAGAACCAAGTTCTTTGCCTTATATTCTTATAGGATATGATTCTAGGGTAGATGCCAAAGGAAAAGGTATAGTTGATTTTGATAGTGGTGTATTTGAGGATATGCTATGTGTGCCAAAGTTATCAGCTAAACTTATCTTTGTCTACTAAATCACTCACTTTGATATTGGTAGGAAAGTTGAGTTCACACTTGATTCTATATCTATAATTAAATTGGAGGATAATCCTTTAGTTGTAGTAGGAAAAGTTGACAATCAAACTCAACTTTATTCATTCTCCCATTTTGTGATTTAGTCTTCCTCTATAGATTTGCTCTTACACACTGATTCAATGAGCAAGCTATGGCATGAGCAATTTGGTCATCTAAACTACTACTATTTACAATAGCTTAGGTAGTAAGAGATTATTATGGGACTTTCATAGATTTAGTTTTCATGGGGTGTATGTCAAGGTTGTGACTGAGGCAAACACGTAGAGCATAATTTTGATAAAGGGAAGGCTTGGAGGGCTACACAAGTCCTTAAACTTATTCATAGTAATTTATCAGGTCTATTACCTACTTTGTCTTTTATTAAAACCCATTATGTTCTCACATTTATTGATGACTATTCCATATATACTAGGGTTTATTTTTTGAAACGCAAGAGTGAAGTATTTGATAGATTTATAGAGTTCAAATCTCTAGCAAAGAAATCATTTGGGAAGTATGTCAAGATCCTCCACATCGATAATGGGAGGGAATATGCAAACAATAATTTTGAACAATTATGTTCTCTTGAAGGAATTGATCTTCATCATCCAGTTGCATACACACCTTAGTAGAATGGTGTAGCAGAAAGGAAGAAAATATTTTAAAAAGACATGGCATGTTATATGATTCATGCAAAATCATTAGTACCTAAAAAATGGGTGGAAGTAATTAATTGTGATGCATATATATAGAATAGAGTTCCTCACAAAAATTTAAAGGGGATAACACCTTTTAAATCTTGGTGAAATAGGAAGCTATAAGTGCATCATTTCAGAGTCTTTAGTAGTCCAATGTGGGCTCACATACCTTCAAATAAGCACTATGCTTTAGAAAAGCAAAGTTAAACTTGCATATTTATGGGATATCCTGATGGTGTTAATGGATTTCAACTCATTGATTCAGATTCACATGAGCTTATTATATCAAGAAGTGTTTACTTTAAAGAAAGTCCTTCAGACTTATCTTCTAACATTTCTCATTCTTATTCCTTAGAATAATTAGATAGTAGTGATGATGATACTCCTGCTTCATCTACTCATGAGGATGATGAGGTAATACCTCCCCAATTAGGTTTAATAGGTTGGATTCTAATTCTCTCTCCTCCTCTAGTTCCTCGCCCATTGATGTCTTTGTGGGATATATAGACTTTGGAGGATGTAAACCCTCTTGTTGGGGATCTATTAGATAGAAAGATAACATATTCATAACATGATCTTACACATTATTACATTGCCATAGCTTCCAATCCATGGTCTTTTTAAGAAGCCACAGGGACAGTTGAGTGGGATTCAATAATTGAAGAAGAATATGACTCATTGATTATGAACAACACTTGGGATCTTATTCCTCTTCCTAAGAGAAAAAAATTAGTATGATGTAAATGGATATATTGAACTAAGTTTTTAGTAGATGGAAATATTGAGAAGTATAAAACACACTTAGTGGCCAAGGTTTTTCCCAAGTGGAAGACATTGACTATATAAAAACCTTTATTCATGTTGCTAAGATGAATTCCATTTGATTGATATTAGCTATTGGTGTAGCTCATGGTTAAGTTGTACATCAGATGGATGTGAAGGTCACATTTCTTCATGGGGATATTTATGAGAAGATATGTATAGAGAAGCCACAGGGTTTATTTTAGGATTCTTCATTGGTATGCCACTTGTAGAAGTCTCTCTATAGTATGAAACAATCACCATAGGTCTTAGTATTCCAAGATGGACACATTTATTCTCTCAATTGGGTTCTGAAGATGTCAATCAGATCTAAATGTCTACATTTTATGGTAGGAAGATTCACTATTGTACTTGGTGCTCTATGTTGATGATCTCATTATTACAAGGAGCATAGTGTCCAACATCAGTAGTGTTAAGACTACACTTCATGATAGGTTTTCTATGATAGACATGGGCTTATTGTATTATTTTCATGGGATTTAGATCACATAGTCTTTTTTTAGGATTACACTTTCACAACCCAAGTATGCCATGGAATTGTTAGCTCAGTTTCACATGGTTGATTTTAGGCCTGCACTAACTCCTTTCTTATCTAGAGTTAGAATTCAAGTTCATTGTTCCACTCCCTTGGTTGATACCACATTGTATCATTAGCTTGTAGGCAACCTCATATATCTGAATCATACATCACCTAACATTTCATTAGCAGTTGGCATGTTTTCATACTTTATGTAGACACCACATGAACTTAATTGGAGAGATGCCAAGTGAATATTAAGCTACATTCAAGGCACTTTCAGATATAAGATTCACTATACAATAGTTATATGTTTAGACTTGGTGGGATACATAGATTCTGATTGGGATAGTGATTTTGATGATCATAAGTCTACTTCTAGTTATAGATTTCACTTTGGATCTAACCCCATTTGTTGGTAGATAAAGAATCAACATGTTATTTATTTTCATCTACAAAGGATGAGTTTCATGTTGCTATTAATCCCACTACTAAGGCTATTTAGCTTCAAAATATTCTCACTGAGCTTGGTGTTCCATTTTCAAAGCCATTAGCCATCTACTCTAACAACCAGAGCACTATCTAAATCTTGAAAAATCTACTTCATCATCAAAGAACCAACCACATAGATATCCATATGTACTTTATCAGGGAGTTGATTTAGCCGGAGATTGTTGATCTTCAATATTGTCCTACAAAGGAGTAGATTCAATATATTTTCACCAATCCTTTCACTGAGATGAAGTATCTTCACTTGTGATCTCTTTTGGGGGTGTGGGACATTAGTCATTCAAGGGGTCTCTTAAACCTTCATTTCGAGGAGTTTTTTCCTTCGAGTTTTCTCCTTTCCTCATCTATTTGTATAGAGCATCTAATATGGATATACATTGCTATGACTGTTATCTACATATTCCTACTTAAGCTTCACTTAGGGGGGGGGGTGTTGGTACATTTATTTAATTTATTGAATTTTATTTAATTTATTATTTAGATTGGTACACTAATTACTTATTATAATTAGTTTATTACATTTATTAATAATTTGCACCAGATATGATAAGATTGCTTAGCTAGTAGTCAACTTGGACACATATCTTGTTACTGTGGAATTGCACTCCACTATTTAGGGTAAGATAGTATAAGATTGCTTAGCTAGTAGTCAACTTTAGTTGATCATTTACACAATTTTTACACCTATCTTCTTATTTTTGAGTTGCACTCCACTAGTCATGTAGTTAGATATCAGTTGAATTACATGTGTTGTGTGAGTTCCCTGATCTTTATCTTGCATGTCTTGCTCTATATAAGCAATGTCTATTTGTGTCTTCTACATCAGATCAATATTAAATCATTACAGTAATTCATCATATTTGAGTTGTTTATTCATTTTAGTTATTGTCTCAGATATATAGTTATTGTTTATTACTATTAGTGTTTTATCTCTTGTTCATACTTTCTATTAGATTCATTAGATCCTTTATGATAATTCTAACAATATAATATAAATGATATTTGCATGCCATTGACTTAAACAAAATCCTCATAAACTAACTAAATAATAAGTCACAATAGCCAATGTTTATTCCATACAAGGTTGACCCTTCACTAGTTAATTAGTCCTTTCTTTCCATACAAATTTGAATATCAACTAATCAACATAATGATTTATAGAATGTTTAAAACATATAGGATTTAAAACAACTATTTTTTATTGTTACCAAGTCATTCATCTCTAACACTTTGCAAACACAATGATTTTCCTTGATCATTTAATAATATAATCAATGTCTAATATATATTATGAAAATTCAACCTTTGGCCAACTCTAAGTAAAATAAAATGAAAATTTTAGATAATGTTATTGATATATTTTGACATCATGATAAATATATATTATAATAATAATCTTATAATTATTATTATTTCCTTAATCCTTTAGATCAAATAACAACAATGGAATCCATCCATACTTATTATAACAATTCATACATAACATCAAATCATTATACTACACAACTATACCCAATAAGGTAGTGAGATAAGTAAGAACATATATGGATTCACTAATTCAACCAAGAAATTACATCATATAATATAAGATACGTATGATCACAAAACTAGTTAAATCACTCAAACAAATCAACATGATATACAAAATCAAATATATTAGTGAAAACATAAAATATCACAACAAACATTCGTACAAAAAACAAATCATACTACAACTATCTACTCAATCTATTAATCACAAAACATGAAATACTAATGTGGCGTGTGCATGGGTTTTTAGGTTCATTTTTTATCATCCCCCAACATTTCCATCTAAACCACCATCTCCAATGATGTTCTCCCTCTGTCACGCTCTAAGGAAATAATATATCCTGTATCCACCTTAAAACAATTAAAGTAGTTATCCTAAAACATAATTATATCCATAAAATAATGTTGTATAATCAAAAAACATGATCATAATGTACAAAATGTAAAAGTAATGATAAATCATAAAAAACCAATAATTAAAATTAAGTAACATATAATTGTACCATAATATATATATGACATAAATATTAATAAAAAATAGTTAATACACTAAAAACCATAATAATCTATGGATCAAAAAGGTTATTTATCTTAGAGAGAAATCAGGGTGTGACATACCCGTGCTTCACTCAAAAGAGGATGAACTTCCCCATCCAATGGCACTTGAAACGAGTTTTCATCATGAGACTTGTCTTTTTCTCTACTATTTTCTTGATTCAAAATCACCTCAAAGAAGTTTTCACTTTGGGATATCAATGTTTCAAATTCATTTTTTATTTTTATTTATGACAAAGAAAGTTCACTACTTTTTGAAATAGGTGGTAGGGTCCATTGTAATTGTGAATCCTTGCTTATGATCACCAATCCAAAAACCATATTTGAGTCCTATGAGTTCAAAAATTTCCTCATCATTCTATAAATTATCCAATGGTATATGTGAATCATTTTAGTCCTAATAAATTAATTGGGGGTGATGGAGAAAAGGATGGTAATTAAAGGGAACATAAGTAATGGTACAAATGGTATTGCTATTAAAAATGTTAGTATTGTCTAACTAATTATAGATTCTATAATAGTAATCTACATCATTATCATAATTTTCATCATTAGATACTAAATTGGTATCACTCTCCAGATCTGAGAGGTCACCCCCAAGTAGTTTATATATAATGCCTCAAGTTCCTTTGTGTTTGGTAGCAAATACTGGCTCAATAAGACCTTTTTTCTTTGTCCCCAAATGTTTATCTTCATCAACTTGAATATCAATTATTTTTCTTAGAATAGGACACTTTTTTTCTTTTTGTATCAAGTATCAAAGTCATCATTGTACAACCATGTGTCATCCTTACCTTTGATCTATTATTAGTCATGTGTAGTAGTTTTAACAAAATCAATAGATGCTTCCTAAAAAGGGTCATCATTATTATATCATTCCATTTTGACACTTTTCACTTTGGTTAGACCATGTGATTTAGGTCTTTTAGGAAATTTGGCTACATGAAAAGGATTGCCAATTTGGTATTCATCATTTCTTTTGTCTGTAATGGTAAAATGAGAAGATCTTTGAGGAGGTGGTTTAGATGAAGTAGATGTAAGAGTACTTAAATCCACATATGATAACTCATAAAATTGAACAACTACCTATTTTTCCTTTTTAGGGACATGCTATAGGACCAAATGATAGTTTTAGCTTTCATACTTTGCTTAAAATATTTATAATACTATAATAACAAATTTCTAGGTATGGTGACCTATAATACTAAATGAGGGAATTTGATGCACTTATTCAAAATATAAGGTATTATGTGTACTTAGTGAATCCAAGGTCACCTAAAGAGTAAGATTTATAATATCTCTAAATCAAGGACATGTCAAAGGGTATTATGGGTTAGAGGCATAATGATAATAGGCAAGAAAATGGTGCCCTATGATTCTCTCTACTCATTATCATAGGCCTTGATGGTAATAGTATCTAGTTGAATATCTATTTCTATGTAGCCAAAAGGTTTGACTAACATCAAAGTTATAATATTCCAACCTAAACCATTGTCGATAAAGACATATTTGATATTATGTCTAGAAATGCCTACATATATATAAAGTGGGTTATTTTGAAGAGGACCAAGGGTGACATAACACTTTTATCAAATTTAAGTTGTTTCCTTGAGGCCAAATGACTCATAAGTGTTTGGAAAATTTTAGGATCAATGTCACTTAAGACCTTGGATTGGCTCAAAATCTCATTTAATATTTTTTTGTGAATGTTTGATGTATGTAAAAGATCTAGAATATAAGTTTCTACTAGGGTCTTTTATAATTGTTCCATAGTATCATAAGGCTTGTCATTACGAAAAATTGGTTTATATTTTTGAGGCAAAGGGCCTTGCATGATATTATTAGAGGAATAAGGTGTAGGACCTTATATTATAACTTTGAAACATTGAATTATGATTACACAATCCTAACTTACTATAATTAAAAAAGGGCTTAGAATGGTAACTCTTATATCCTAGGTAGTGTGAATACCATTTCAAGCTAAATAAGGATGAACAGTATATAGGGGAGGAGGTATTAAAAGGGATGGTGGTGGATGTCAAGTATTCTTGGTTGTTGTCTTAGGATTGATCTTGATAATGGCTATATACATGTTAGTAGTGCAACATACAACATTGTTGCAGTCATAGGGTGATATTATTATAGCTAACTTACTTACAATGGGAGTCCTATCTTTTATTATAATAAATTTGCTAATGATGTGGATTTGGCATTTAATTATGATTGTTGGGAGCTTTGTTCTAATTTATATTGTTGGCTTGACTATTATTATTATTATTATTATTATTATTATTATTATTATTATTATTATTATTATTATTATTATTATTATTATGATGCTATGGAAAAGGGTTTTTATAAATACCCAAATTCTAATTAAATATTGAAGCAATGTTATCCAACTCTATTTCCCAAATTTCTAGTAAATATTGGATGAAATGGTGAAGCTTCAAACATTTTTGAATGGAATGACATCTAACATAATGGTAATCACATAAATCATGTTCTTTATACTAGTTAGATTTATATTGGACTTTTGATAATGGTTTCAAAACTATCTAAATGATCATATTAATTGTAACTAGTTTTTGGATAACTACCTCTATAGGTTCACCAAGATCACTAAAAACTTTATTATGGTATCGACCTATTCTTAGAGGTGGTCATTTCAATGTAAGGGGTTGAGTAGGTGGGGTTTATTGAGCATGTGGTGGTTTCATCATTTTCACATGTCTATATTATGTTACCCCATCACATAATACAATTTTGTTCTTTTTGAATGGTTTAGGATTTTTAGATGTACTTTATTGAGACTATGCTAGCATTGACATTTGTACCTTATTATAAATTTGGTTTTGAGAAAAAAACTTTGATTACCCTTTATCAGTGAGGGATTTATTAATTTTTAGTCCTTTAATGATAATATATTCAAATGTGTTTGCAAAAGAAAGTATGAGATTATAAGTTATGCCTAGTTGTATATTGGTAATAAAGACTACAACCAATTATTTATTAGAGAGATTGTGTAAGAATTGATTTATCAATGTGTGCCACCATTACAAGTAACTAGTAAAATTTTTAATACCCCACATGAAGGATGCTTATCCCTTACCAATTAATATATTAGGCAATTCAATTGTGTGGTTATGAAAAATTTGAGTTACAGTTCCCTCTTTGTCGCTAATAGATTAATGTTCCTCAATGATTAAATAAAGATTATTTAAATTATAATTTCATACCTTAAATATATATTCACATATCATAAATTGATAATATTCAAAATTAAAATTAAATATGTCATAGGCTTCCTAGAGAGACTATGAGCCCTATCCCATGCGTATTCTAGAAAACCCACTCTCTTAGATCCTAGCCTAGTTAGTAAGCATGACCTACTTGGTGGAGTATTTTTATTGTAGGGTAATTTAAAATTAAATAGATTTAAGGAGCACATATGAACAAGTAAGATAATTTACTAGCTATAAAGCTTTACTTCCAAGAAAGTCCATAATATGCAAGAAAAATATGGGTCCTTATATGACATGAAAGGACCTATGTAAGTGAGGGCACTCTATTCATTTAATGAAATTGGGAAGAGGAATTTGAGTTCTTTATTTTATTTCAAACTCTTGGCTTTTTTTTGGGGTTCATTTTTTGCTAAAGAAAAAATAAAATCTTTAAGTCATTTTGAAGGGTTGATTCTTTGGAGAGATATTGGTGGAAGGATGATATTCAGAGGAGCTTGTTGTTGTCTTAGAAGATTGAAAGAGTTTATAATCAAAAATATTGTAGATAGGGTTCTTTCCTATTTTCTTTTGATATTGGTAAAGATTAACAAATTAATACAATTTATCTCTCTTTTTCCTTGAATTTTAGAAATTGAAATTTGTTTATTGCTTAGTTGTATCATGTTTTCAAAGAAATTATATGTCTCTCCCTCTCCTTATCTCTCTTTTAAAATTAGTGAAACTAAATTAGGTGTATTAATTGTAATTTGTAGTTAAGTGCTATGTCCCTCTCTCTTCTCTTGTAAGAGGAAAACTTGTTTGTTGCTTCTAAATCAAATATAGAATAGCTCTATCCTTTCCACCTTAACTCTCTTCTCCTTATCTTATGATCTAGGTTTAAAAGTGGAAATTAACATTTTAAAGCATTACAGATAAAATAAGATTAGTGTTTTGTTATCTTGTTATCTCTTTCTCCTTCTCTATTTTAATCTTTACATATATCTGGATTACATTGTGAAAAATGAAAATTAATCTATTGAGTTTGTGAAATTTATTGTAGAGAATTTTAAAATTGAATTCTCATATTGCTCACTTGAGTTTGCATGTCAAATATAAATTTATTTACTAGTAAAAATATAAAATATGACCATTTTGATATTTATCTTTTGGTTATACAAATTAGGTTATAATAAATAATTAGATATTTTATGTTGTACTACGTAATCCAAATATTGGGGACAAAAAACTAGGCTTTTAAATAAATTATGTACACAAAAAATATATAGATAAATATATGTAAATATACATTTCAAATAAATAAAGTCTTGTTTTTGAAATAAATATATTATATATTTTTAAATATGTATATGCATTTAATACAATAAAAATTTAAATTATATACATATTTAATAAATATAAATATATATCATTAAATTAGATATATATATATATATATATATATATATATATATATATATATATATATATATATATATATATATATATATCTAATTTAATGATATATATTTATATTTATTAAATATGTATATAATTTAAATTTTTATTGTATTAAATGCATATACATATTTAAAAATATATAATATATTTATTTCAAAAACAAGACTTTATTTATTTGAAATGTATATTTACATATATTTATCTATATATTTTTTGTGTACATAATTTATTTAAAAGCCTAGTTTTATTAAAAATTAGGCGGGGTGGATCGGGCAAGCCATTGCCCGCCCACCTATGTATAGTGGGTGGGGATGGCAGTGCCATCCACCATTCCAAACCCTGTTAAGGGTTTGGGATATGACTATGTAGTTGGCCTTAATCCCATATATGGGGCAAGTGATGACTGTGTAACTAGCTGCCCACTCCATTAAAGGGGTGATGACTACACAGACCACCACCAAGTGTTTTATATTATGTTAAATTAAGATAAACAATGTGTGTGTGTGTGTGTGTGTGTGTGTGTGTGTGTGTGTGTGTGTGTGTGTGTGTGTGTGTGTGTGTCTTTATTTGGAATTCTCTTAAAATTTTGGATTTATTCTCTTGTAGCTCCAACTCCAACCTGCAACACATAAAAAAATGGAAGAGAGGAATAAAGAAAAATGAAAAGAGTTGACCCTTATCCTTATGGATGAGATATGTTTAATATAATAGTTGGAATTTAATCCACCATCATTTTAGTTGAGTTAATTATTTAAGTTTAATTTTGGGTTCTTTTCAGCAATGAATTTAATTTAATTTTGATTTCTTTTAAGTGAGAAATTTAAACTTCTCTAAAATTTATCATTTACCCCAATAAAAAATAAATTTTCTCTTTTATTATTTGGATTGGTTCATCAATTATATATAGAAAATTTAAAAAAATTAAATTAATTAAATTTTGACAAATAAATTATAAGATTATCAAACACTTTATGTAAATATTATCCAACCTAATTGTCTATGCTTTCAGAATCAATTAAAAATAAATATCTAAACTATGAGTTTGCCAAAACTAAGTTTTGTATACGTTTTCATTAGGTAGTGGAATCCACCACCAACCATTAAATAATTATCTTAACCTTTTAATTAGTGGTTCTTAGGGCTCATTTATAGAGGTTCCTTGTAGAAATAAAACTAAATCTTGTTTCTAGTCCTGAAGTTGATTTGAAATCAATGTAGTTTAAATATTAATCAATGATATTTCTCAAATATGGAAGTTGTAAGTAAATTAGAATGGTATTTATCAAATATGAAAGTTTTAAGTAAATTATTATAACTTTAAATTATCCCTAATGTAATAGAATAAATATCATTGTTGTGTTTGCTATTTTTTCCTATAATGTTTTCATAACCTATTTACTTAGAATTTTGAAGGCCACATTTTCTTAGAAATTAATCTTAGCTTGGAATGGTTGATTAAATCATGGTTTTTCTCATTATAAAAATATTTTATTACCTTAAACTTAATATTTTTAGCTTATATAATTAGATTTAATGAAAATAAAAAATTATCCTCTTATATCGAACTTAAACTAGTACTTTTTACTTGATTACGAGTGTGAAAATTAGTGTGTTGTGTCTTGTTTGGAAATGTTTTATGTTGCGATGGTTGTTTTATTGCATTTTTAAATTTATAAATTTAATTATGGTTAATCGAAACTATTTTTTTTCCTTTTTATACATTTTTCCTTAGTTCAAATTTCAAACCACAATTGCAAATATTTGGTTCTAAACTTAGTTGCCAATGGGTGGACCTACGATAGGGCCCACTTGAAGTATTTTTGGTTTGTAACATTATAATGATTAATAGTTTATGAATTAGAGATTAGTTTTATGTATTTTCATACTTGAAATATGTATCGAGGTACTTGTAATTATTAGTAATTCCTAGTTGTGCTTGGGTAAACTAGTGGTTGCAGGGTTAGCCGCAAGGGGTAACGATGTTATGCTTAGTCATGTAGTTTATTGGCGAGGGTAGATTATCTTCACATATAAATTAAAACTCATTTAGTAATGGGTCAAATATAACAACCCTAATTATATATGTTATTGGATTAGTGTAGATATACAGGTAGCTTAAGGAGTGGGTATGGCTCTAGAAAACTAAATCTTAGGACGCCCTCCTTGTGTTGATAACTCACAACTAACTCTAGTTTGTTATTAGAATACATGATTAAAGTATAAATATTAAATCATTAATGGTATATTATTATTATTTACACATGTATTATAATAATTTTTAATAGCATACCTTTCTTAGTTGATCATCTATTGTAGATAGTGACCCTACTAATTATTAATGTTTGAGCTTGTTCTCTCCTATATTAACCTTGGAAATTTTTTGAGATTCATTTGGGAGAAAAAGTTTCTTTAAGAAGTGTAATTTAGCTATTTTAGAGTGATCAAATACATTAGAATAAGAGAATATAAATTTATAGTCATGCCTACTTCTTGTTTTGATGTTGCATAGAAGTGCTTGGGTAAGGACTTGCACCTTATGATGTTGTAGATAGTGATTGATGACATTAAGATGTGTAATTAATTTGAGTATATGACTAGATATTTAAAATATCACCTGAGTGGTGTACTAATTCATTTGTTGGCATAGGTATCCAACTCTTTTTTGGCAATGATGTCTGATGGAGGAGGCCAACACAAGTTTAAGGAGAACTACATTAGACCCTGATTCCATGGAATGGATATGTAGGCCACCTAGGTTGTGGTGGGGGAATCGGGTCTAGATTCTTAGAATATGTTATGGGTGTTTTTTTTCTTCCTTCATTTTGGGTTCATACATCTTTGGTTGGATATATGTGTGTGTGTGTGTGTGTGTGTGTGTGTGTGTGTGTGTGTGTGTGTGTGTGTGTGTGTGTGTGTGTGTGTGTGTGTGTGTGTGTGTGTGTGTGTGTGTGTGTGTGTGTGTGTGTGTGTGTGTGTGTGTGTTATGTGTGTGTGTGTGTGTGTGTGTGTGTGTGTGTGTGTGTGTGTGTGTGTGTGTGTGTGTGTGTGCGTGTGTGTGTGTGTGTGTGTGTGTGTGTGTGTGTGTGTGTGTGTGTGTGTGTGTGTGTGTGTGTGTGTGTGTGTGTGTGTGTGTGTTTAATATTAATTTGATCATGTGGTTGTTGTCAAACATTTCACTTTAAATTGGTTGTTATCCTTATATTGAGTACCTTAAGAATAGAGTTTTGTAGTGTTATATAACTCTTCCTTGGTGAACCTTGAAGTGATAACCCTATTTTTATTAAATTATTTTCAAACTCATTTCATTCCCCTTGGGTGTTGATCGGGTTATGTGTGAATAAATTTGTGATCCTTTAAATCAATAAATTATAATTCAATACTTACTAATCATGTGACTTGTCTCACTTAGTTAATCAAGATATTAATTAGTGATTTTAGGAATCATATTGATTTTAACATCTTATGCTTCTATTATAATCTTAGATAGGCCTTAGGGTGGGAAGCAAAGGTATATTTTTTTTTATTTATAATTATGTGTGTTACACTCTAATTCTACTTTAATCAAATCAAAAAAGTTAAATATTAAGAAATCATAGTGAATAAATAAACAATACTAAAATAAGATAATTAAAAAAAATTACAAGGGTTTTGGGAAAAAAAGTTTGAGCATTAAATTTTAGTAGTGGAGACTGGTTTAAACACTGGAAGCTCTGAGATGTATAATTATAGTTTTTCACTTTTCTAATTTTTTATTTTATTTTTTCTATTGCAGTATGGAGTTGTGGGTAGCATGGGTAGATAATTTAATGGGGTTCATTAGGAACCGTCACTTGAGTAGCTAGTATAAATAAACCAACAAATCCTCCAAACCCTTCAACACTTCATAAATACTTTGGAGGAGAGACTACCCTGAGCTTAGAGTATACCTAAGATAACCTCTCCATGTCAATGATAAGAGATGTGTCTTGTATAAAACCATCAACCAAGGAGTCATAAAACATGTATCTATAGGGTTTTCATTAGAGGAGAGTCACAGGTGTAGGAGAGACACTCTCACTCTCCATACAAGATGACTTCAGATTGTTCTAGAAAGTGTGTTACCCTGTGATAAAAAGTGAATCTAGTTTGATTATGTTAACATGTAAAGGCTAGACCAGTATATATTTATATCATATGACCAAATATACCTTTGATAACCCCACTAGTGAAGGGGACTTCTTCAAAGGCTTGCTACTTATGTGGGGGTGTGGGCCATTTTGCTTGAGATTGACCACTAAAGGTAAGGTTGACCTCTCAATCGATTGAGGATGGATGGGGTGGATAGATTGAGAATGACATCACCTTCAAGGAGCATCATGGTAAGGGCATTAGGGAAATAGGCATAGGACCATTAAAAACTTGAGATGGGGCCATTTATGGGCTCGATTTTTGTTTTTGTTATAATATGATACTATAGTTAGTGATCTGATATTTTTTATGCCTAACTACATGTCAATGTTGTATTTTTGGATATTCAATGGATATTTTACTATGATATGATGAAATATATTTTATTAATAAAAATTACCTACTTTAATTTATATATTTATCCATAAATAATCACTTTAGATGGTAATTTGAGATAATATTTCCATTTGAAAACATTTAAATATTGTGATAAGTAGAATTTAAAGTATGATGCTTGTTTAACAAAAAGGACATCCACTTGGATTTTTAAAAAGAAGAGAGATTTTGAACCAATAAAAAGTTATAAAAATTTAAATGAAAATAAAATGATTGTCGATTGGTTGGAATTCCTTTGATACACTTTTTTTAGTGACACTTATTTGGGGGATGGGGGATATCATATTTAGTTCCATAATAGTTATGGTTGGTGATGGGTGATCAATATGTATGGCCATGATGGTGCTTCTTTTGACATCAATAGTGTTGTATTATATGATAGATATGATAGGGAGGATGTTAGCATTATTGATGTGGATGATGAGATGCCATTTTCCCTGTGTGATACTAGTAAATTATAAAAATTGTATTGTGATTGTGAATTAATATAAATAATTATCTCAAGCTAAACATCTGTACCTTTAACATTTATGGTTGTTATGTACATGTATAATTGTAACTTGTTGTGTAAACTCCCACATCATTGCATATGTAACAAACCTCATAAAAATGGATCCTCTCTATATAAATAACATTGTTATGTGATTTTAGAGTATGAAATCGTACAATTATGATAGATATGATAGGGAGGATGTTAGCATTATTGATGTGGATGATGAGATGCCATTTTCCCTATGTGATACTAATAAATTATAAAAATTGTATTGTGATTGTGAATTAATATAAATAATTCTCTCAAGCTAAACATCTGTACCTTTAACATTTATGGTTGTTATGTACATGTATAATTGTAACTTGTTGTGTAAACTCCCACATCATTGTATATGTAACAAACCTCATCAAAAATGGATCCTCTATATATAAATAACATTGTTATGTGATCGTAGAGTATGAAATTGTACCATTATGATATTGTTTGTGAAGCCCAATTGTTCTCTTGTGAATGTGAATATGTTTGTGAAGTACCTTGTGTACAACTTCTATTATGAAAATGCGGTGTAAATTAAATTTTGTTCATATCAACATATGATGCATAAGTGAATGTTTTTGTTATGTGGTAATGTGTTGTTGTATTATGGATGATTTGAGATACACTATTTGCAACCTAGTAAGTTCTACAATAATGTTTGGTTCTTCAACCCCTTTGTTGGTTTGGTGCATTAAGGTTGATGTTTTTATAGGGAGAGTATATAATACCCCATGTGAGGGGAGTTCCTCCCTTATCATTTGAGATATTAGGCAATTTAATTGCATGGTTCCCTCTTTATCACTAATGGATAAATTTTCTTCAATGAATAAAGAAAGATTATTTAAATTATAATTGCACAACTTAAATATATATTCACATATCATAAATTGAGAATAATCAAAATTGAAATTAAATAGGTCATAGGCTTCCTAGAGAGCCTATGATCCCTATCCTATAGGTCTTCAACAAAATATACTCTCTTAAGTCCTAGTTAGTTGGCATGACCTACTTGGTAGAGTATGTTTAAATTAAATTAATTTAAAATTAATTAGTTTTAAGGATCTCATATGGGTATGTAAGATAATTTATTATGTTTAAGAGTTTACTTAAAATAAAGTGCATAATATGCAAAGAAAACATGGGTCCTTCTATGACATGAAAGGAATTATGTAAGGGAGGGTAGTCCCTTTGTTTAATTAAATTCGGAAGAGGAATTTGACTTCCTTATTTTATTTCAAGATCTTGGATTTTATTTTGAGTTCATATTTTGGTGGAAAAAATATTTAAATCATTATGGAGTGTTGATTCTTTGGAGAGAAATTGGTGGAAGGAGGAGCTTGGGAGGAGATTGTTGGAGTCTTAGAAGCTTGGAGGAGTTTGGAAGAAGTAATATGGAGGTAGGTTTCTTTCCCATTTTCTTGTTGATTTTGGTAATGCTCAACAAATTAATAAATTTTATCTCCTGCTCTTTCCTTAAAATTTAAAGATTGAAATTGAAAATAGAAATTTCTTCATTATTGAGTTGTATCATGTTTTTAAAGATATGATATGTCTCGTACTCTCCTTATCTATGTTCAAAAATTAGTGAAAATAAAATAGGTGTCTTTATTATATTTGTTTGTTAATCACTCTCTCCCTTTCTCTTCTCTTGTAAGAGAAAAACTTGTTCATTGCTTCCAATTCAAATCTAGAATACCTCTCTTCCTTTTACCTTAACTCTCATCTTCTTATCCTATGATCTAGTTTTGAAATAAAAAATAATATTTCAAATCATTAAAGAAAAAATACGATTAGTGTTTTCTTTTGTGGTTATCTCTTTCTCCTTTTCCCTTTGAATATTTACCCATATCTCTCTCACATTCTGAAAAATCAAAACTATTCTATTGAGATTGTAAATGTTTTTATAGAGAATTTTAAAATATCCTTCTCATATTGCTCATTTGAGTTTGCATGTTAGAAATAAATTTATTTATTAGTGAAAATTTAAAATGTGACCATTTAGATATTTATCTTTTAGTTAGATAATTTAGGTTATAATAAGTAATTGGATATTTTATGTTGTACTATGTAATCCAAAATTTGGAGATAAAAAATTAAGCTTTTAATTAAATTATGTACATAAATTATTTATAGGTAAATATATCTACATATATATTTTAAATAAACAAAGTCTTGTTTTTGAAATAAATATATTTATATATTTTTAAACATGTATATGAAGAAATTAATATAATGGAAAATTAAATTATATACATATATAATAAATAATATATTTATGTATAATAATTTAAATTAAAAATTCAGTTAGGTGGATTGGCCAAGCTGCCATCCACCCATTTATATATATAGGGTGGGGATAGAAGCATAGTAAATCACCCCAAACATTGTTAAGGGGTTTGACGATAGATTTACAACTGGACCTAACCCCATATGCAAGGCAGGCTATGACTGTGTAGCCAACCAACCACTCCATGGGAGGGCTGTAAATTACATAGATCATTTCCTGATATTTTTTCTTTATGCTTATGTGTGTGTGTGTGTGTGTGTGTGTGTGTGTGTGTGTGTGTGTGTGTGTGTGTGTGTGTGTGTGTGTGTGTATGTATGTATGTATGGATAGTTTGTGTGTGTGTGTGTGTGTGAGAAATTAAAATTATATATATATATATATATATATATATATATATATACAGATATATATACATGTATATGTGTGTGTGTATATGTATATGTGTGTATATGTGTGTGTGTGTGTGTATATGTATATATATATATTTATATGTATGTATATGTGTATATATATGTATATATATATATATATATATATATATATATATATATATGTACGTACGTATATGTATATATGCATATATGTATATGTATTTATGTATATATATATATATATATATATATATGTATATATATATATATATATGTATATATATATATGTATATATGTATGTATGTATATGTATATGTATATGTATATGTATATGTATATGTATATGTATATGTATATGTATATGTATATATATATATATATATATGTATATGTATATGTATATGTATATGTATATGTATATGTATATATGTATATGTATATGTATATGTATATGTATATGTATATATGTATATGTGTATATATATATATATATATATATATAAATATATATATATATATATATGTATGTATATATATGTATGTATGTATGTGTGTATATACATACATACATACATACATACATACATACATACATACATACATACATACATACATACATACATACATACATACATACATATATATATATATATATACATATGGAGTGGGATTGAAATTTTGGATTTTTATTATAGCTCCGTCTCCAACCTATAAAATAAAAAAATAAAAGAGAGGAATAACACAAAATGAAAGGAGTTGACCCTTATCCTTCCAAAAAGAAGTTTAGGGTGAAAGTTTGAAAACTTAGATATTATGAATGAGATTTATTTAATCTAATGGTTGTAATTTAATCCACCATCACTTTAGTTGAGTGGAAAATTTAAGTTTAATTTTATGTTCTTTTGAGTGGGAAATCTAAGTTTATTTTGATTTTTTTAAGTGAGAAATTTAAGCTTTTCCAAAATTTACCATTTACCTCAATAAGAATAAATTAATCATTTTATTATTTAGATTCATTCCTAAATTATATATATATAATTTTACACATTAAATTAATTAAATTATGATATATAAATTATAAAAGAGTATCACATACTTTACGTAAATATTATCCAACCTAATTTTAACCCTTTTAGAATCAACTAAAAATAAATACCTAAACTTTGAGTTTTTCAGAACTAAGGTTTGTATATGATTTAATTAGGTAGTGAAATCCACCACCAACCATTAAATAAATTTTTAAAAATCTTAGTAGTGTTTCTATAGGCTCATTTATGGATGTTCCTTGCTGAAATAAAACCAACTCATGTTTCTAGTCCTGAAGTCGAAGTTAAATCAATGTAGTTTAAATATTCAAGAATGGTATTTGTAAGCAAATTTTTACAACTTTAAATTATCATTAAGAGAATAAATGTCAGTTTTATGTTTATTATTTTTTTCTATGGTGTTTTTGTAACCTATTTATTTAGAATTTTGAGGGGCAAGTTTTTTGAGAAATTAAAGTCGCCTTAGAATGGTTGATTAAATCATGATTTTACTTATTATAAAAATATTTCATTTCTTAAACATAATATTTATAGCTTAAATAATTGGATTTCATGAAAATAAAAATTTATCCTCTTATATTGGATTTAAACTAGAGATACTTTTATACCTGATTACCACTGTGAAAATTAGTGTGTCTTATCTCATTTAGAAAGGTCATATGTTATGATGGTTATTTTAGTGCCTTTTAGTATTTATAATTTGAGTCATATTTATTCTGAAATATTTTATGTTGATTTTATACTTGTTTCCTTAGCTTTAGTTTTAGATCATAAATGCAAATATTTGTCATACCTTAGTTGTTAGTGGGTAGACCTAAGATAGGGCCCACTTGAAGTATTTTTGGTTTGTAACCTTAACAAGTCTTATTTTCTACATTACAGATTAGTTTTTTATACATTCATAATTCTCATATGTAGGGAGGTACTTATAATTCTTAGTAGTGCCTAGTTATGCTTGGGTCAACTAGTAGCCATAGAGTTACCCACAAGTGGTAATGATATCATGCTTAGTCATATAATTGATTGGTAAAGGCTGATTTTATCCATATATATACTAAAAATAATTTAATAATGAGTGAATTTAAATATCCCTAATTCTACGTGTGATGGGATTACCATATATATGTAGGTAGTTTGGAGAGTGGATGCGGGTTTAGAAAACTAACCCTTAGGATGCCCTCCTTGTGTGGGTAAATGATAACTAACTTTAGTGTGTTATTGGCAAACATTCTTAAAGTGTATAATTCTTAGCATTCTTAATTAATAAAAAATGGTATGGTATTATTATTTATGCATGTATAATCATCAATTTTAATAGAAATGTTTTCTTAGTTGATCATATATTATAGATAGTGACCCCTGTTGATTATTGATATTTGAGCTTGTCCTCTCCCATATAAACCTTGGGCAAATTTATATGTTAGTTTGGGAGACAAAGTTTCTCTAATAAGTGTAATTTAAAGATTTTGGATTGATCAAATTCATTAGAATAAGAGAATATAATTTTCTAGTCATGTCTGATTCTTTTTATGATGTTACATGGAAGTGTTTGGGTAAGCACTTAAACCTTGTGATGTTGTAGCTATTGATTGATTATGTCAAGATATGTTCTACATTTGAATAGATTACTAGATCTTTATAATCTCACCTAAGTGATGTACTAGTTCCCTTATTGGCTTAGATCAACAAATCTTATTCAGTGGCAATGTCTCATAGAGGAGGCCATAACAAGGTAAGGAGAACTACATCAGACCCTGATTCCATGGAGAGGATATGTAGATTACCCAAGTTGTGGTGGGGGCATCGGGTTTAGATTATTATTCTAGGTTAGGGGTGTTTGTCATCTTCTTTCATGTTGGGCTCATACATATTTGGTTAGATATATATGTTTAATCTTAATTTAAGTCTAAATTTGATCATCGTGTAGTTGTTATTAACCATTTCACTTTAAATTGGTCGATTTCCTTATCTTGATTACCATAAGAGTGGAGTTGTATAGTGTTAGATGTTTCTCCCTTGGTGAGCCTTAAATTAATAACCCATGTTAATTAATTATTGTTTAAGCTCATTTCATCCCAGTTGGGTGTTGATTAGATTATGTGCAAATAGATTTGTGATCATTTGATTCAAAAAATTATAATTTTTTACTTATTAATAATATGACTTGTCTCACTTCCTTAATTAGGATATTACTTATTTATTTTTGGAATCATATTTATTTTAACCTCTTACATTCATATTCTAATATTGGATAGGTCTCATGGTGGTAAGAAAAGGTATTAAATAAATTTTGTATTAAGTGGTAAACTCATATTTTACTTTGACCAAATAAAATCAACTAAACATTAATAAACCATAGTGAATAAATAAATAACACTGAAATAAGATTTTAAAAAAATTACCTGGGTTTTAGGACCAAAAAATTGGGAATTACAAAACTCTCTTATCCTCTTTTTTTAGCATGACACAATTCAACTGTAGTCACCTTGTGTTCTACATTATAGGAAAAGTTCTTCACCATAGTCACCTTGGTTGACCATTAATAACACATATTTGATTAGACAATATTTGTTGGGGATAGGTTACCACTTTAGAAAATAGAGGATTGGTTACATTGGTCACCATTTATTGAAGTGGAGGATCGGTCACCACTTGTTTAAATGAGTATTATTCACCACTTTTTCAAGTGGAGGGGTATTATGAACCTGGTTTTATGACTAAGGCATGTTTGTAACTTGTTATTGCAAACTATTAAGAACATTGGAAGAAAGAATTTACAGATGAACTAAAGAATTTTTTATTTGATTTTGGATGACTCTTGATGTGGATTGGAATGTGTTAGCTTATAATTATCAATTGTGTGTTTGGAATAATCCATGAGGGAAATAGATCATGACTAGCTATTGGATTACTTTCAGATATAGATGTGTTAAATAATTCCACATCTAAGGTTTTACTAGCAAATAGATTAGTAATAGGAGTTGGAAGGGTTGGCAACTATGGTTACAGTTTGAATAGTGGGTTTATCTCTATAAGTGGTGACTTTTGAATATCAATAACAGTTAGGAAGTTAGCTAGAGTAGCCAAGACCTAGCTAGCTTGATGCATTTGAGAGGTAATGAATTGGCTTTATGAAGGTGAGTCAACAAGTAGACCTTTTCCTTTACTAGATATTACGAGGGATCAACTAGAGGATATTATAAGAGCTTATTTTGGCTAAGAATAGATTGATTATTTGGTAATATGTATCTTTGAAATTTATAACAAAATAGTGTAATATTTCTATTATAAATATAGCCAAAAATTTAACACTAAGTTCTAATAGTCTGATAACATTTTCATCTTTGTTATCAAATAGGTGTCTTATAAATTGGTATTGTTCATATTCACCACTATACTTTGCATTTGAGAAGTATTAATGGTGTTTTCCATGTTCAAAACTAGATATAAAACATGGGATGTAGTATTGATGTCACTCAAGTTCAACATTAGATGGCATGTTGATGATATATTATTGCTCTTGTCCCTAGTCTGTATTGGATTGCATATTTTTTTATGTATTATTGATTTACTTATTCTTTAATATAATGATCATATCTATCTGGATTTTAAATTACCTCCTCATCAAAAGAGGGGTTATAAATAGTTCTACTACAAGTATACTTTGGCATGTTTGGGCTTATAGTCTTCAACTTAGAATACATTTGAATGTTTGAAACTAATTTGGGTTTGGAATGTGGCTTTAATAAAGGTATAATTTTTGGGATGGGATTGTCAATGTAAAATTTTTAAGTATCAATTTTTACTTTTGTTAAGGTGAATATCACAAGGTGTTCCAATATAACTGGTTTAGAAAATAATGATGTGTGAAGGAAATGTGTTTTTTGAAAATAAACACAAGTATAAATATATCAAATGTTGTCAAAAGTTTGAATCTTATAAAGTATACAAGTACTTAGTGTTTTATTTTAAAAATTATTTAAACTTAGACTTGACTTGGAAAGTCTTACCTTGGAAACTTGACTCATGAATGAAGAAAGAAACTTTATTTTGTTACGAACTATCAAACTTGGAACGTTAACATGTGAACTTTGGATCAAAGTTGGTTTTAGAGAATGTTTCATAAGAATTGAACTAGACATTGGATTTTTAAAACAAGAGTTTGAAATTTGATTTTGAAGTTGTTTCACTCTTGGAATATTTTGAATTTTGAATTCAAAACTAGAAGGTTGACTCTTCGACTTTTGAATTGGAAATCAAATTAGAATTTAGATTAGGTTTGAAACCAAATAGATGACATAATTATAGTTGGTTTAGACAAGAATTAGATTTTGATTTAAAACTAGAATTATATCACAAATTAGAATTTGATTGGTTTAAAATAGGCATTGTAATGACATATTTTATATAATAAGGGCATGTATTTTGACAAAGTTTTACATGGCATCTAGAGAGACTTAGTTTTGACTAGGAATATAGAAAGATTAATTCTTCTTTGTGTAGGTGTGTATAAACTATGTTTTGAACTTTGGTTTTGGAATTATCTTGTTTTTTAGATTTAGTTTTGAATAAAAATAGGTTTTTTACATGACATTCAAGCATCAACACACAATAATCACAAGGCTATTTTAAAAACTGACATAGGTTTGCATCACATCCACTGAACCTTATATATACTTGATTTTAATAGAAAAAACTTAAAGATTAATCAAATAAATTAAATTTAGTGATGTTGATGTGTACTCCCACCATATCTCAAAAGGTTTTACATGATATACAATCTTTGAGGGTTTTTACCTTGCACCACTGCATCAATGAAGATTTGTGATAAAATAGGTTCCTATGAAGAAATAAAAAACTGGGATTTTCATGGGAGGGTTTAGCCCCTTTACAATCATTTCATATATTAGATTTTAGTGAAGTGATATGAGATTTTTGGAATACTTAAAGTTTTACTTGGATTTATAAATGGTCCCCAAAGGGTACAAAATTTATCGAAGAAGAGATCTAGGAGTCAATTTATTCATAAAGGGATATATCCCCTATTGAAGAGATCCTTGGGTATTTTATGGTGAAATCTAATGGCTTAGCATTTGGAGTTAACCTTTTACTTTCATGAAACCCTTTATGATTAATTACGCTAGGCCTTAATGATACCTACCAAAACATTTTAACCTTGTCAAATGCATGGGGCTAGTACAAATGTTGTGGGATGAAATACCAGTCACTGTACCCTAAAGACCCATGAATAGACAATGAAAACCCAATCATGTAGCCTAAATAAAAAAGTAAGGGTATTTCCATTATGATTCATAGGAATTCCACTAAGGATAAGTGATGATCATAATAGGAAAATCTCTCAAAATAAAAAATGTGGCACCTTTACATTTTTGAGTCACCCTATCAATGGGAGAGCATAAATATGAATGAACCACACAAACACATAAGTGACAATCAAATGAAATAAGTGTGAGAAAGGAAATGAATTAGAAATAAAAAAGTTTTAAAACAAAATTAAAAGTGTGTGTTCTTATTCATCCCAAAATGAAATGTTTTCAAAGGAAAACATGCTTTGTTTTTAGGTCTAAAATCCACTCTTTTGGCCAAGATCTTGAAATAAAAGTGGTTATAAGTCTTTAATGCATTTTGGATTGGCAAAGGAAGTTGAAATTGAGTTTGTTTAAATATCATATTTTTTAAATATATGGTAAAACCATAATTTTTTAGGGTGAAACTATCGATTCCTACATAAAAAGAAAAATGAAAGAAACTAGTGAAACCACTAACTTGTAGGGTAAAATCATTAAAACATAGGGTGAAACCACCTACAAGTAGGAGCAAAAAAAATTAGTGAAACCACTCAAATGTAGGTAACAAATATTGAAATATAAGGTGAAACCACTTAAATCTAAGGTGAAATCATCAAAAAATAGGGTAAAACCATTGAAAAGTATGAACAGAGACATAAAAGTTACTAGATGTAAAATCACCAATTTCAAGTGCATTTTGACCAAATAACATATTAAAATATTTGATTTATTGAGGAAACCTTTAATTATGCTGATTTGTAGAATGACACAATAATCATAAATTGAAAGGTAAAACCATTGAAATGCATGGTGAAACCACTGATTTTAGGGTCAATCCACGGATATATAGGGTGAAATTCTTGATTCCACGTTTGATAGACTTTTATGAATTTTTGAAGAAAATGAAATGAGTTAAGTTAAATATTAGATTAATTATTGTAATCATAAGAATGAAGAAGGCCTATAAGATTTTTTTGGGTGCATAAGATCCCAACAGGCATGTCATTATGTAGAACAAGAATCCAAATAGAGTTAGTTTATTATTAGTGAATAAATTAAAAATAATTGTATGAACATAACACTCTACCTATCCACTAAGATTGAGCAAGGTCAAAAAAGAAATTAATAAATTGTAAAAGCACACAAAGACATTTTAACTTCCTTGGAGACTCATTTTCTTATTGATTCAAAGAGGCTTATACTCAGTGTGTACACAAGATATCTTTGGCAATGTTCGATCCACATGTGGGTAGCATTTACCATTATTTACACTTAATTTGGATTGATAATTGTATGAATAAATGTGAATATCTATTATGATTTTGGCATAATAAGTTTAGTTCAAGAGAGATTATGAAATGAGAGGGATGAGGCTTATATGCATATGTTTCCTAAATCATTGTGAGCCATTCATCTAATTACAAGCTAGAGGGATGAGACTCAATCCTCACCCACATCCATATGGAAGGTTGGAAATGTAAGAGATTCAATTAATGGAAACTTATAGTATGTAAGAGGGGTGTAATAAATTCAAATGATAACCCCTTTGTGTGTGAACTGATGTAAAAGAAATTTTCTTGAGTGTGTAAGTGATGTGAAAGAAATGTCATAATCCTTGCTTGCACACTTTGTCTAATGATGTCAAACAGTTGTGAGGCAAAATTAAAATTTTGAATTTAAAAAAAATAGGATAATTAAAAAACCTATAAAATTTCCTACTAGAGGAATATTAGGCATGATTAAGTAATATTAATTAATAATTACAATAATATGACACTTGCAATGTTCTTTTTCCAATCAAACTATTCATTTAATTATTTTGCAAAGGGTTGATTTGATTCATGATGATTTTTTTAAAATTAGTGTCACAATACAATGCATTGCCCTTATCAACGATGTGTTATTATAAATTTTAGATTATATTGGTAATTTTGTACATGATTTGAATCAAATAATTATTTTTGGTTAAACTTGTGCATTATTGAAAAAAATCATGATTGTAGTTTAAACATGGAAGTGGTGAAAAAGAAGTGTCTCCAACATATATACATACATAAATACATAGATAAATTCTCTACCCATTAATGAATCTATGTGGTAGTATTTTTTTAGGACATGATATTTATAACCCCTAATGAAGTGGCTTAGTCAATATTTTGATGATTATGGACATGATTAAAATACTTTATCCTAGTTATATCATATGGATTGGCTATGGACATGTTTCGGTATTTTATATTGATTTTT
>JARHVA010009256.1:232500-305000 GCA_037957365.1 Torreya grandis
ATAAATATATTAACTCCAGGAGTTGAACTTGTTCTAATACCAAATGATGATTCCATAGACTAGCAAAGCATGAAAATATCAATAAGCATAATATTCAGAATTTCATGAAAACTATAATCTTCATTTATTCATCTTAAATGAATAAAATAATTACATAAAATTCTTTAGATAAACTTCAACTCAAAATCGGATTTGATATGTAAAATAAAAATATTAAAAAAAAATTAAGAACTACTTAGAGTTAATTGCTCCTACTATAAATAGCAACTTATTTTTATTAATAAATTTTTCATACTAAATTAAGATGGACATAAAATTGTAAACATGTCCTCTAAATATTAAATTCATGATTTTTTAATAAATTTCAACTCAAATTTATGTCCAAATTACAAAACTTTATGATTTTTGTTATTTTAAACATGATTAAAAAATACTAAAATACAATTTTGAATCCTTAAATGATCTCATATGATCCTCCAAACATCTTCTAATTAACCTTAATCAATAAAACAAATTATAAATATATTCAAAAAGAATTATGACCTCCAAAATATAGATCTCTACATCACACTCATGAAATTCACCGAACATTTGTAAGTCTGAAAAAACACTAAAAGGCTTCAAAATGTTGTGCAAGCTATCTTAGAAAATGTGTGTTCCTTAACTCATTTAAGATCCGAATTGGAAATAATTTCAGCATTTTGAAGGTATAATTTGACCAATGCCTCCTAATATCACAGCCATCGAGGAGCATTTGTCCTATTGAGGAGAAGTTATAGCGTGCCAAATCTAGAAATTAATTGACTCCTTTTTTTTTTTTTCTTCCCTTTAATAAATTTTCATCCTTTTTCACCCTCCGTAGTTGAAAGAATAAACAAAGACAAACAAGCAGAAATTCAAATTAACTTGCAGCGATTCACATCAATACAGACTTAAACGAAATACAGAAAACTTCAACTTTCTAACCAGCTTCAGCTGGGAGGCAGCTAAATGCCTGATTAGAACAATGCAAATGACCTGCATATATATCAATCGATGGAAGTCTGTACATGGTTGCACATCATTATGACTATCAATCCTGGAGAACATTTTCGGTGACAAGAAATATTTTATTGACTACTTTCGGTGGGGGAGTGCTTGTCAATGGTGGAATACAGTCGGTAGTGGATGTGCACTTTCGGTGCACATTGCAGCTTAGTGGGACGGTGGACTGTAGTGAAAAACAGTACAAGTGGCAGACAATTATAATCTTCCAACAATAGTCACGAAAATATTTGTGCATGTTCGGAATTCCCGTCAAAATTTGTGTAGCTGCCAACTTATGACTTATTATGGACTCTTCGTAATATCTCGACAATCAACTCCATATTTCATTCTAAAATTCCTTTTTTTTTAACATTTTTTCAACATATTTCTCTCCCTCTCGACTGTATAATTTCGGCGTAATTGACCATAATCTATTAATTAAAATTAAATCTTGTATAAGAACAGACTTGGAATCGTTATATTTTTTCAAAATATATTTTTAAAGAAATTGTGTTCTCCGAATTTAGTTCATCGTCTCTAATCATACTTTGGAATTCAACAGACCACTATAATTACTCCTTAAACTATAACAATAGTTTATGGCAAGGCCTATTCAGCACACCACTGAATTGTTTTGTCTACGTACCTTTAAAAAAAGAGTTGAAAAATGGTTATACCATCACAACAAAAACAAGTTTATTTTTTTTAATGACAGTTTGAACTAATAAAAAACTTTAAAATATATATATTAATGGGTAGGTTGAGGCAACAGCCTGCCCCTGCCCTTATCACATGGAAATGTTAAAATATGAAAGGGGATGGCATTTCTATTCCCAAACTTTAAAGGTAGGGGATGGCAAAAATGCCATCCCCTCTCCCTTCTCTGAGGGAGCCACACGGCTATTGCAGTTCCCATAGGGAGGATTACACATTCCTATAATAATCTAAATTTATTTTACGTTAATAAGAAAATATCAACATTTAACTGAATTTTAACATATTCAATTAAAACAAAAAAATTAAACTAATCAAATCTAAGGAGATCACGAGCTTTTGAAAGGACGCAGGGTGGCCATGGTGGCCATCACTGTGAAATAAATTATGAAAGATGCAAGTAGACTTATTACACATAAATAAGTAGAAATAAGATGCTTCAGAAACCCTATCGATCCTGTAAATAAATAAAAATGTAACAAATAAAGAAGCCATGAATGGTTGGCATGTATGAGAGGAGGAAGGGCATGGGTTTTTCCTCTTCCATATCCCTTTGCCTTCTGAGAAAAAGAGCTCAAAACCTCGGATGGAAATGAAGAAATGAGGCTAAACAAGATCTTTTATAAGTTTCATAAATATTATTAGGGAAAATTTAGGATATAAAATAGAATGGATGTTCATTAGATTCTTTTTATCCAATGGTTATAATTTGATCTTGACATTCTCTTTTCCGTCTTCTTTAAGTTAGTTACTTTTATTTATTACTATTATTTATAAATGTTTTATGTATTATTTTATATATTTTAAGTGAAGGTTTAATCACGTTAATGTTTATAATTAGTTCATTTGACTAGATGAACATTACTTTCTTAGACTCATTCAAATTAATTATTGTTTGAATAAAATGCATTTATAAATAAAAATAAAAAATTAAAGATCTAAATATATTAGATAATTTTAGAAAAAATTATAAAATGTATTGAATTAATTATTTATCAAGGAAATTATACCTTCATCATGCCTTGGATCAAACAATTCAAAACTAGACAAGCTTGAGCATCAAATGCCACCTGTCAATCTTAATGTTGATGTGACCAAGCATTATAATCCCTATATAATTAAAATAATATTAAAATATTAAACTTCTATATGAATGTCTTGAATTTAATTTAGATAACCTTGTTCTAACTGTAACTTACATATATATCAGGATGAAGAGTGAAAATAAGTGAGCTAGATTTATGAATCACAAATTAGATCCTACACTCAACATAGTAGTGCAAACCATCCAAAAAATATGATCCCCTATGAGACCATGGTTGAAATCATGCTAATATTCCTACAATTGAATCCAAAATAAGCCCTAGAAGATATGCAACCATTGCATTCTGCAAGCCCTAAAATACTCTTCACCATTGTTTAAGATAAGTTATCCTAAGTTAGAGAAAGATTAGGGATCGAGTTTTGTATCCACCTTCTAGAATAGGCCTAAGACAACCGTACTTATTGCATAGATCCCCTTAACAGAAAAAATAGTTGTATTAGGTCCAAGGAAGACTTCCCCGACAAGGTTATCAAATAAGCCATGGTAGGTTCTAGGTAAGGGGGAACCATAGCAAAGACGATGGTAGCCACATCCTCCAACCCAACCATTTAGACAAAGAGGTTCTAACCTAATTCAATCAAGTCCAGGTTCTTTCTCCATTTTCACAACTTCGCAAGGCAAATGTTTTCTTGTAGTGGGCCCCCTTGGCTAAGGGTATGCCTAAAAAGGGCTTGTAGGACATGAATATCTAGATTCAAGATCTATGCCAGTGGTCATTAGCCAAACCCATGAGTTATAGTTCCCCTTTGGGCCCTATTTAATCTTTCTAATATGTGATGTAATATTTTGTGATCTCAAGTTGTAGAAAATATTTTGTAAACCTTCATGGCAATCTTAACTATATTCTACTGACTTGATTAATTTTGATGGTAGTACAAGACTCATAATATTCTTACCTTGGTTATGTTAATTTTAAAATAAATTAATATCATGTAATGCACATCAACATTTTTCTGGGCATATTATTTTTTTAATATGTGAAATAGTTTTGATAACACCAACTTTTACCTTTCAAATAAAGTAAATTACACATAAATAAGTAGAAACAAGATGTTTCAAAAACCGTAGCAACTCTGTAAATACATAAAAAATCAAGAAATAAAGAAGACATGAATATTTGGCATGTATGAGATGAAGAAGCGCATGGGTTTTCTCTCCTCCATATCCCTTTGCCTTATGAGAAACAGAGCACAAATCCTAAGATGGAAATGAAAAAGTGAGGCTAAACAAGATATTTTATAAGTTTCTTAAAGATTATTAGGGAAAATTTAGGACATAAATTAAAATGGATGTTCAAGATTCTTTTCATCTAATGGTTATGATATACTTTGATATTAACTTTCTCCTTTCCATTTTATTTATGTTGCTTACTTTTTTTTATTATTACTATTTATATATTATTTATGCATTATTTTATACATTTTAAATGAAGATTTAATGATGTTAATGCTTATAATTAGTTCATTTGACTATATGGACATTACTCTTAAAGCCTAATTCAAATTAATTTAAGATAACTTTGTTTCAATAAAATGTATTCATAAATAAAAATAAGAAATTAAAGACCTAAATACATTAGATGATTTTTGAAAATATTATAAGATGCATTAAATTAGTTATTTATCAAGGAAACTATACCTTCATCATGCCTTGGATCACATAATTCATAATAAGATGAGTTTAAGTGTCGGATGTCACCTATTATTCCCAATGTTAATGTGACCAAGTGTTATAATCCCTATATACTTGAAATAATAATAAATTATTAAACTTGTGTATGAATGCCATGAGTTTAATTTAGATAGCCTTGTTATAACCTTAGCCTACATGCATATCAAGATGGTGAGTGAAAATAAGTGGGCTAGATTTGTGAATCACAGATTCGATCCTCCACCTAACATATTAGCAGGGACCATATAAAAGTTATAATCCCCTATGAGACCATGGCTGAGATCGAGATAACATTCCTACAAGTGAATCCAAAAGAATCCCTACAAGATATGTGAATATTGATTTTTCAAGCCCTACAAATGTTATTCACCATTATCTAGGACAAGCTATCATGAGTCAAAAGATAAAGGATCAAGTTTTGAAGCTACCTCCTATAAGAGTCCTAAGACAACCTTAATTATTTCGTAGATTCCCTTAGCATAAAAAATAGTTGTATCAAGTCCAAGGAAGGCTTCCCATACAAGGTTATCAAATATGACATGGTAAGTTCTAGGTAAGATGGAACCATAGAAAAGACTATGGTAGCCACCTCCTCCAACCCAACCATTTAGATAAAGAGGTGTTAAGATGGTTAAAGCAAGCATAGTATCCTTCTCCATTTTTGCACTTTTGTATGTCAAATGTTTTTTTTTGTGGTGGGACCCATTGGGTAAGGGTGTGCCTAAAAAGGCCATCTAGGATAGAAATCTATAGATTCAAGATCCACACCAGGGGATGTTGGACAAACCCATGAGTTATAGTTCCCCTTTGGGCCATATTTAATCTTTCTATTATGTGATGTAATATTTTGTGATCTCAAGTTGTAGAAAATATTTTGTATACCTTCATTGCAATCTTAACTATATTCTACTGACCTGATTAATTTTTATGGTAGTACAAGACTCATAAGATTCTTATCTTGGTTGTTTTAATTTTAAAATAAAATAATATCATGTAATGCATTGTAACATTTTTGTGGGCATATTATTTTTTTAATATGTGAAATAGTTTTGATAACACCAACTTTGAACTTTAAAATAAAGTAAAATACACATAAATAAGTAGAAACAAAATGCTTCAAAAACTCTATCAACCCTATAAATACACTAAAAATCAAGAAATAAAGAAACTGCGAATGGTTGGCATGTATGAGAGGAGAAAGGGCATGGATTTTCCCTCTTCCGTATCCCTTTACCTTCAAAGAAACAAATCTCAAAACCTAGGATGGCAATGAATAAATGAGGCTAAACAAGATATTTTATAAGTTTCATAAAGAATATTAGGGAAATTTTAGGATATAAACTAAAATGGATGTTTAATATTCTTTTCATCTAATGGCTATGATATAATTTGATCTTGACTTTCTCCTATCCATTTTATTTAAGTTTCTTATTTTTATTTATTATTAATATTTATACCACTATCAACCCTATAAATACACTAAAAATCAAGAAATAAAGAAACCACGAATGGTTGGCATGTATGAGAGGAGGAAGGGCATGGCTTTTTCCCTCTTCCGTATCCCTTTACCTTCAAAGAAACAAATCTCAAAACCTAAGATGGAAATGAAGAAATGAGGCTAAGCAAGATATTTTATAAGTTTCATAAAGATTATTAGGGAAATTTTAGGATATAAACTAAAATGCATGTTTAATATTCTTTTCATCTAATGGCTATGATATAATTTGATCTTGACTTTCTCCTATCCATTTTATTTAAGTTTCTTACTTTTATTTATTATTAATATTTATAAATGTGGTATGCATGATTTTATATATTTTAAATAAATCTTTAATCATGTAAATGTTTATAACTAATCGATTTGACTAGATGATTATTACTCTCAAAGCCTAATTCAAATTAAATTGAAAGACCTTTATTTCAATAAAATGCATTCATAAATATAAATTAAAAACCTAAATACATTAAATAAGTTTTTTACAAATTATAAGATGAATTTAATTAATTATTTATTAAAGAAATTATACATTCATCATGCCCTAGATTAAACAATTCAAAATTAGATGAGTTTGAGTGCTGGATGTCACCCATCAATCCCAATGCTAATGTGATCAAGCATTATAATCCTTATATACTTAAAATAATAATAAAATATTAAACTTGTGTATTAATATCATGAGTTTAATTTAGATAACGTTGTTCTAACATTAGCCTACTTGCATATCAGGATTGTGAGTGAAAATAAGTGGGCTAGCTTTGTGAATCACAAATTTGATTATAGGGGAAAAAAATAGAATTTTAATAATATAAGGGAAGAAAACAATTATCAATAAAATAATTTTTTAATTAATATTTGTTTGAATTTTTTCATTTTTAAATTCAAAATTGAGATTGTGAACTTGTGTTAAATTTTTTTAAAAATGGAAAAAAATTACTGATGTAAAAAAGGGTTTTGTGATTTCTCATCCTTCATTGGTTATAATCTGTTATTTGTGGTTGAATGTGTTAACAAGTGAGGACACCACATAGATCAACATCTTGCTAATTATTAAACTTATTTATATCTATTTTACCCTTACTTTTTTACCTCTTTTTGCTAGTTGTTTTGGACTAACCTAGTTATTGGTGTTATTGTTAGATATGATAGAAGCCATAATTACTTATTCCAATAATTTTCCATGGAATTCTTATAATGTGTGTTATGTGATAAAATGGCTTGGGTCTCTTCTTGGGCTTAGGGGTTGATGAAGATTATTTACTCCTGATGATGTCATATGGATGGAAGATGAGATTTCCCCCTTTTTAGTTTGTTAAGTTGTTGCATTTGATGAATTACTCTTGGTAAATATGGTCATGTTGAATAAAAATAATTGAAAGGATTATATATTAGTAAAAGTTTTAATTTTGCTATTATTAAAATTATGGATGATGTAAATTTATAGTTGCATTGAAGAAGTATTGGCTTGAAGTTACATTAATTTTTAAAATTGAAAAGTAAATATAAAAATTAAAAAAGCATTTGTGGAATTTTTTTAGTTATGTTATCATTTTTAAACACAAAGTACGAAATTTAAAAATTCTTTTGAAGCTTTAGTAATGTAGTTTCATGTTTTGCTTTAATGAGAAAATTTCATTACAATGCTTTCAAATAAATTTAGTAAATATTGTAATTTTCTTGTTAAAAAATTATGGATTGTGGAAGTTTATAAATGTATTGAATTTGTATTAGCTTGTAGTTATATTAATTCTCTAAAAAAAAGGTAAATTAAAGAATCAAAAAATGTTTTGTTGTGTTATCCTTTGCAACAAAGAGTATGAAATTTTAGAATATTTGTGAAGCTTTAGTATTGTACTTTCATGTTATGCTTCACAAAATTTTAATTTCTTTACAATGCTTTTGAATAAATATTTATTTATATTTCCAAATAAAAGTCTAGAAGATTAATAATGTTTAAATAAAAGGAAAGCTTCAAATGAAAGTCTAGAAGATTAATATTGTTTAAAATAGAAGGAAAATGTTTATCTAAACGTTAAAGTAGTTCTAATTTATGAAATAAATGTACTTTACTTATTTGTATTATAATAATATCCTAAAATATGTAATATATATATATATATATATATATATATATATATATATATATATATATATATATCAAAAATGAGAATGGTTTTATTTTTTTATTAATGCATTCTAATCAATGACAATCCTAATCTTAATCTTGTACATTGTCCTTATGATTAAACATGAAAAGTTATATAAATACAATAAATTTATAAAATATGTTTTGGCTCATTTTATTGCTTTCTTCGTTTATAAATATAAGATCAAAATATTAGTCTTAAAATTAGTGAAATTGAAAGAAAGATTTAACAAATTAGAATAAAAAATAAAAATGAAAATACGCTTTAAATAATTGTTATATGTTCCACCTTATATTGTAAGATTGTTTAGATCTTGGGTCTTTTGTGAAACCTTTTGGGATCAAGTCTTATTGAGGACCATAGATACATTATGACATCATATAGATAAGAGGTGAGTTTTTTCATGTTTTCCTACATTCTACATATTTGTGTTCAGGAATAGACACTGTTGCATATTTTTGTGTTTGAGAAAGGATGTTGTTGTGTCGTATTATGCTTGGAAAGGGATGTTGTTATGGAAGTCATGATATCTACTATTCTTAACGGAAAAAAATAGAATTTGATTACTATAAGAGAATAAAATAAATATAGATATGTTTTTTCTTGAAGGAATTACTTTTTTACTTAATATATGTTTGAATGTGTTAGATTATAAAGTCAAAATTGATATTGTGAACTTGGGTTTAGAAAAAAATAGAATTTTTTTTTGATGTAATAAAAAGTTTTGTGATGAGTGAGAGGAAAAAACTCGATGAGGGTTCGAAGTGCTAAGCAAAGGCTATGGTGGAAGGAGCACCATTAGAATGCTAAATGGAGTCCCCTCTAGATCTACCTGCAATGTATCATCCATCTTATGTTGGTATTTTTAAATAAAAACCATTCACTAGAATAAGAGAAGCCTAAAAAAGAGCAACCAAAAAGATTTTCATCTATTGAAACAAACTTAGTTGGAAATAACTTAAATGAATGTCTTCCCCAAGTTGAATCAAGACCTCAAATTGCCATCAAACATGTGATGTTAGAATAAATAGTCATATATAGGGTCAATCATGATTTAATATGCAAATTTTATGTAATTTGCCAAGCCTTAAATTTATTGCATGTTTGGATCCTTAAAAATTGGGAGCCCTATGGTGAGAAATCTCTTTGGTTTATTAGTAATGGCTATTTTATCATGAGATTCTCTTCCCTTGTAGATAGAGCTAAGGATTTTGATTCATAGAAAATAAACTACAGCTCAATAGGTCTTTTGTGTAACCTTGGAGAGTGGGATTTGACCCATGAATAGAACTAACTGCAATCCCCATCCGGATCTATATGTATGCTCTTCCAATGGAATTTTGGTCTGAAAAGATACTGGAACGCATTTATAAATCAATCAAAAGATTTATAGGTGTTTTCAGAGACACAATAGAAATAAATTCAGTAGTTTATGTTAGATTATGTGAGGAAATGGATCTGATCGGCCCTTACTAGAAAAAAATTGAACTTGTGGTAAGTAATATTTCATGAATTTATCAACTAGATTTTAAAACTTTGCCTTTTAGATGTCAGATTTGTCATAAACATGGTCATTTAGCCTGTTTATGCCCCAATTCTATAAAACCTAAAATGGAGCCTCCTCTAGAGAGCCCTAACCCCTTGAAGGAGGATAAGAAAGTGTATAGTAAATAACTGAATAGTATTCCTCAAAATGTTGAATCACAGTAGGAAGGTTTTGAAAAACCAAAGAAAAAAAGAAGTAAAATAAAAAATATGGAAAAGAACAAATTCAACACAAATATTCCAATAGATATGAAATTGTTAAAACACTAATTGATCAAGAAGAGGAACAAATTATGGAAACTGTGGAATAAAAAATGACAACAAATTCTCCCCAAACCAAAGTTCCTCTTCTCAAATATCCTATGCTAGAGTAGGACATAATAGGCTTTGACATTTTATAATCAAAGAAGGTGGGTACTGTTGTTTCCCATCAAAAAGAACAAATTATCACAAATGATATCAGTATGAGTATAGAAAAAACATATAAAAACCTCGGTTAGGGATTAGCTAGGTTGAGAAGAGGTCAAAGAATAATAGCTCTCAAGGAGTAGGTTAAAAATTATCTAAGGAATTGATAGTAACTCAAGGAGAGAAAATGGTTACTGAGGGATCAATGCAACCACTGAATGCCTACTTATCTCAAGGTAAGTAATGATTATACAATCATAGAACATTAGGGGTTTAGACAGTAGAACCCATTAAGTTGATATTCATAAGTTGTTAGGAGACAATAAAACTAACTTTCTACTTCTTTAAGAGACGAAGATGTCTCTAGATTCTATTAGTAATATTGTTAAAAAAATTGGAGAGGAGTTGGCAACATGGAAGTGGATTTCCAAGGAGCTTCAAGAGGGATTATTACTCTTTAGAATGGTCATTAATAGATCATTTTGATGGTAGAGGTGTTTTGGCATTCATTTTTAATAATATTATGATAGCAGAGCAGCTACTAATCATAAAATTATATGGTGCTCAAACATTAGCTGGTCAGGTTGATCAATGGTAGCAGTTCATAGCATGAGATCACCAAGAGTGGAATTGAATTGGATAGTAGCTGGTGATTTCAATGCCAAACTATCCTCCAGAGATCAATAAGGTGGAACTCTAATTCTTGACCTTGGAGATCAATATATGATTGCTCAATTTTATGATTTTCACCTTGTTGATATTAATTCTCCAAGAATCAAGTATACTTGGACCAATAAGAGAATTGAACCTAATGGTAGGAAACTTAAGCTAGATAGATTTATTATCTCTAAAGATGCTCTAGACCTCCACATTTTAAAATGCCCCATCTCAAACTACTCACCCATTCTTCTCGAAGGAGGAATCAAAAATGGCAAGTACCAAAAACCATTTTCGTTTGAAAATTTTTGGTTGCAAAAAGAAATCCTTCAAAAAATTCATGTGTGGTGGGAAGAATTTTGCCCACCTTATGGGACTTCTATGTTTAAATTTCATAAGAAACTTCTCCAAAAATGATTTAGAGATAGAAATATCACTAAATAGATAAAATAATAAGATGATGCCTTGCATCCAGTAGTGGAATATATTGATAACTAAGAGGAAACCTATTGGAAACAATGAGCAAGAACATTTTGGTTACTTGAAGGTGATAGGAATACTAAAATTTTTCACTAGACAAATTTTGCTAGGAGATAAAATAACAAATTAGAAGTCCTCTAGGATGAGGTGGGTCATTCTTTCAACATTATTCCTAATTTTCACTCTCATGCCATGTAATTATTTATCACTTTATTTTATAAGATCATCTTGCAAGATGAAGTGGCTTAGCTAGAAGTTCTTTTGTCCATTCCTGCTATAGTTTCTAAAGCTAAAAACCAAGTTCTTTTAAACCCCATTGCCATTGAGGAAGTAAATAAAGTTCTTGGGCCTGACAGTTTCCCCATTGATTTTTTCAAACTTTTTGGGATGTCCTGTAAGAAAATATCATGTATGTTATAAAGGAGTCCTTAGGAAATAAGCAAATGCTCAATGCTATGCATCACACTCATATTGTCTTAATTCCAAAATGAGAGGGTTCTCTTATTTTTGATTACAGACTGATATCTCTTTGCAATGTAATTTTTAAAATTATTAATTTTGTGATTATTGAGTGGCTTAAAATTCTTCTTCAAAAAGTTATTTCCCTTGAGAAATGAGGATTTATTGAGGGTAGATAGAATCTAGATGGTTTTATTCTTGCTCTGGAACTAATTCACTCAATGCACACTTCTGATAATAAAGGAATGTTTATCAAGCTAGATATGTCAAAGGCTTATGACAAAGGTGAATGGAACTTCTTGGCTAGAATGTTGGTAGCCTTTGGATTATCTTAGGAATGGATTTGATGGGTCATGAGTTATGTTTTCTCTCTGACATACTCTATTTTAATTAATGGTCTTCCTTTCAAACCTTTTGGTGATACTCATGGTCTCCATCAATGGGATCCTTTCTCCCCTTACATTTTTCTCATTTTAGCTGAAGGATTTGGTAGACTCTTTGTGAAGCGAAGACAATAATCTTTGATTTATGGTATCAAAGTTGGTGATGAAGTTTTATCACACCTCCAATTTGTTAATGACACTAGTTTGGTTGGGACTGCCTCTTCTATAAAAGCTATAAACATTAGAGCTACTCTTACTACCTATCTCAATGCTTCTAATTAGATTATAAATGTTCAAAAGTCCAAAGTGGTTTTCTATAATAGTGACCAACAACTTCAAAATAGAATTCTAGACATTTTGGGATTCACAAATACCTCATTGCTAGTAGTATATTTGGGAGTCCCTTTTCTCTTCAAAAATTTACAAATGAATGTCTAGAGGAGTCTCCAAGAATAAATTCACAATAAAATTAATCATTGGTCTCATAAATGCTTAAGATATGTAAGTCATCTTACTTTTTTACAATCTGTGGTTCAGGGAATGCCAATCTAGAAATTCTCCATTCTTGCTTCTCTACAAACCATTTGGAAGGAGCTTGATAAAATGGAAAGGAAATTTTTATGGAGTGGAAAAAAAGAAGAGAGAAAGTGGGATCTTGTTATTTGGGAGAAAGTAACTTAACCCAAGCTAAAATGAAGGCTAGGCATTAGAAAATTAGAAGTAAATAACATAGCCTTGGTTTGGAAACTTTATTGGAGATGGATATCCCAACTCCAGTCTCTATTTAGTAGAGTTTTGACTAGCAAACACCTGGGTCTAGGAAATATGAATGAAGTGTGCCACCTTCCATTTTTTGGTAATGCATCCTTAGTGTGGTAGGATCTAAAGATTGGTTACCAAGTTGTGAAAGATGGTCTATTTTGGAAAGCTAGGAGAGGAGACAAGGCATGTTTTTGGACTGATTCCTTAGATCAAAATCCACCCATTACTATTGAATTTCTTGAACTTCAAAATGTGGAAACTACCATGGAACCAGAGGTTGGATCAAACTTGAAAGTTATTTCAATAACTGTCAGCTTCATAATTATAGATTTAATAAATTAGATAAATTGAATGAATGGACAATGTCAATCCCCCCAGAGCTCTCTTTAATTGTTAATAAATTTTTGGTTGATCACTTCCTCATAGGTAGAGAAAAGAAGGATGAACTATCTTGGGGAAATGGTAGCCTTGGGATATATACCATTAAATCAGGATATGATAAGTTAATTCATGAACCTCCTCAAAATTATTATCAAATGGATGATCAGAGAATGATTTGGCATCCAAAAGGTTGGATGAAGGTGAATTTTTTTCATGGTTGTTCATACATAATGGGATTCTCACTTGTGAAAACCTTAGATGAAGAGGTGTCATTGGGCCTTCCTGATGTGTTCTTTGTTACAAAAAGGAATAAACATCTAATCATTTGATGTTTGAATGCTCTTTTACTCAACAAATGTGGAAGAGATGGTTTATGGCTTTCAAAATAAAAAATAATAGTGATTTGAATCATATTAACATTTGAGGAAAATGGAAGAGGGAAAAATTTAAATATGCAGCTCTTCAACTCAAATGGTAGCTTTGATTAAGTTTTATTTTGTGGCAAATATAGTTAGAACGAAATGGAGAGTTTTTTTATGAAAGTTTCTCTATTGTGGACGTGGTTTGGTAGGTCATTTGGAGCAAAGTCATAGAAATAGTTATGTCTTGCACTAAAATTGACACCTAAATAAATATAAGAGAGAATGAGGAGGAAATCGGTATGCAAAGAGAGTAGGTCACTAAAAATGGAACCCACCTCCAAATGGTTGGATAAAAATCAACACTGATAGAGTTGCCAAAGATAATCGAGTTAGAGAAAAAATTGGAATTATTTGCATAAACTAGGATGGGACGATACTCTTTTGGAAATTATAGGGGCTTGGAAAAACTACAAAAAAATTAGCTGAATTTTAGCAATAAATTCTACCTCTTTTTGGGTTGTGAACCAAAGCCACAAGAAGACAATCATAGAATCTGACTCTCAAATTTGGGTTGGAACTTTAGATTGTATGAGAAAATTTTCTCTAGAGTCTTAGCATCTAAGGAATTTAGTTTCTCAAATTAAGCAACTGTGGAATGACTTAGAGGATGTAATTCTAATCTATGACAGAAGAGATATGAATAAAGTGGTTGATTTCTTAGCTAAAACTAGGTCTGATAAAGAACTAGGAGTCCAGTGGCACAGTGGTATGATTGAAAGTGAAGAGAGGATTTGATCGATTGATGAGAAAATTCAAAAATTAGCCAGTCTTGAAAGATAATTTTTGGATCAGTTTTGGGAGTCATGCTTCGCTAGGCATCCTCCTACTACTTTGTAGTTTGAGTTAGTACCAATGTCTGCTAGTCACTCTCTCCTCCCTATTATTTTTGGTGTTTAATATATTTTTTTCAATTTTTTTTGAAAAATAATGATTTTTGTGACTTGTTATGCTTCATTACATTTATTTAGAATGTAATTCGTTAAAATGATAGTGAAAAAACAATTATAACCGGTTATGTGTGGTTGAATGTGTGTAAATAAGTGAGGGAACCACATAGATCAATATCTTACTAATAATTAAACTTCTTTCTATCTTTCCTTCCATTATTTTTTCTCTCTTTTTGCAAGGTGTTTTGGAATATCTTAATTATGGGCATTATTTTTAAACTAGATAGAATCCATGACTACTTATTCCCTTAATTTGCTATTGCATGCTTATTTTGTTATGTGTTAAAATGGCTCAGGTCACCTCTTAGGCTTGAGGGTTGATGAGATTTATCCATTTCTGATAATGTCATACGAATGGGATATGAGATTCCACCCTTATGAGTTTGTTGATTTGATCACCATGTGCTAGATAAAAACAATTGAAGGGATTATATAGTAGTAGAGGTTTTAATTTTCCTGTTATGAAAATTATGGATTATGGTAGTGTATAGTTGTATTGAAGCTGTATTGGCTTGAAGTTACATTGATTTAGCTATCTTGAAAAATTAAAAGTTTATTCATGGATTTTTTTAAGCTTGTTATAATTTTTAAATATAGAGTATGGAATTTCAAAATGCTTGTCAAGATTCACTAATGCGGTTTTCTATTTTGCTTCAATGATAGGATTTTCTTAAAATGTTTTCAAATTAATGTATTAGAGATTATAATTTTCTTGTTAATAAAATTATGGATTGTGGAAGTTTATATCTATATTAAATTTATATTGGATTGTAGTTATATTAATTCTCTAAAAGGAAAGTTAAATTGAATAATCACGAAATGTTTTGTTGTTTTATCCTTTGTAAATAGAGTATGAAATTTTAGAATATTTGTGAAGTTTCAGTAATGTACTTTGATGTTATGCTTCATAGAGAGAATTTATTTACAATGCTTTCCAATAAATGTTTATTTATATCTCCAAATAAAATTCTAGAAGAATAGTAGTGCCTAAAATAGAAGGAAAGCTTCAAATTTGACCTAAATGTTGAAGTAGTTATAGTTCTATTAAATACATGTAGTTTATTGCTTATTTATATTATAATAATACTCTAAAATGTGTAAGGATATATGAATGTTGTATAAAAATTATGAAAACAGATATGAGAAATATTTTATATTTTTATAATCTCAATCCCAATCCTAATCGCAATCCCAATCCCAATCTTATACATTTTGCTTATGCTTGAAGATGAAAAGTTATTTAGATTATACAAAAATAAAGTACATAATAGTCATTTCATACATACATTAAATTTATAAAATAAAATATGTTTTGGCTCATCTTATTCCCTTATTATAAAACTAAAAACAAAATATTAGTCTTAAAATTAGTAAAATATGAAGAAAAATTTAATGCAATTAAAAGAAAATATAAATATAAATATAAACTTTTGAGCAGTCCCATAAAGGTATTAGAAGAATATATGATTAAGCCCACTTTTGTAGCATCAAACCTTAGTGGTGTTACTCATCCACAACTACATCCCATTGCTTCCATCCATAAATTTTCCAACAAATCAGTTCTCCCATATTAATAAATCTAGTATGAACAGCAGGGGAAACCTGAAAGTGAAGTGAAATGATGGAATTACGAAGTACATTTACAACATATGATAAATTAGACAACATATTTTCAAAACTATGAAATCAGCGCATTGAAAATACTCGTAGAAGGTTCAAGAGAAAACAATACCAAAAGGGAAAAGAACCATTCAAATTGCAAATTGATGCATATTCTATGAATTTTAAAATGTGAAACAACAAACGCATAAAATTTCCCTATGGGTTGTAAAAGCTGGATATGGGACAAATATCTAAGTTATGAATAGCACACATTGACAACTCAGAGCCCATTGACAACAAAAGAAACTCAAAATGTTATTAAAACATGCTTATAATGTTTAACATTCATAGCCATTGGAATATAAAGCCTACACATAAGACGATATGTGCTCCTAAACTATCACACCGCTTTAGTTGCATGAAGATAAGGTATTTTAATTTAGAATCTAAAAGAATGATAAAAACAGAAAAAAACATAGTGACATAGAAATACCAACACATAAACAAGAAATACAACTGATATCTAGAGGTTGCATGGGTTCTTGGCTTGAGCTAATCACAAATACAGTATAGTGTAGTAGCATCTAATTTATTACACGATATAAAATACTGTAAAAAAACTGAGCCATGATATTCACTCCCCCTATAGGCAGCGATGTAGACTATTAAAAATAAATAAAAAAGGAAACTTTCACAGTTCATTATGCAGGAAACTAAAATATTATCTTAAAAATAAATTATACTATGAAAAATATATGAGAAATATCAGATACGCCTATTAGGATGGGATGAATGAGGGAGGTGTTGTTAGGCTTCCCTTGACACTCGTCCCTGAACGTAGCGTTGAGGAATGTGTGGAGGCTTTTTGAAGCTTGATATATTTTTAGAACCATCTTTTAGGTTTATTTTAGGGTTAACCTAAACCAATGATTGAGGTGGATTAATCTAATAGCTAGGAATAAGATTCCCTGGCAATAATCTCCCTTAATCAATTATTAACTAAACATTGGGTGTGTTCTAAACCTGATTTCTCTCATCCATCTACCCCTTTTTTGGTATTATTTTAATCAATGAATTAAATCTCTTATGTGGTGTCACTTTTTCTAAATAAGGGTTTGTTTTTAAGCCTTAGGCCAATCAATTAGGACATCTCTTCTATCATAACATCTCATGAACTTATTTTAAAACCATAGCATCTCCTACCTACGATGGTTTGAGCCAACGACAGGGGTAATCAAGCTGAGACTTTAACATTTTAAATTAAAGCCGTGTTTAGACCTTAACACCCTGTTCGGTCACCATAGCTTGTGGCATCACCCGTATCATAATAACTAAGGGTTTTGTTGAATCCATGTAATTCTCCCCTATTTCGTAAATGGGATTTCAGGTGTTACTTATCCCTTAACGTTGAAATTTTATAAATAAATTTATATTAAAAAAAAAAAAAAAATTACTTTTCTTTCATTTTTATTGATAATTTGCTTAAGTTTTTTTAATAAGGTATTATAAGACTCAACAGAGTTATAAATTTAAATTTTTGGATGTCCCCTTTCACTTCAAGCCACTCCCTTAGATCTCTAGAGCTATGTGGCTTAAAGGGTTCACAAAAAAGTTGGCTTCTAGATTTATAAACCTCTCTTCTTAACAAGATTGTTCCAAATCTTATCTAAGGTGTTAGTTGATACTTGTGTACTATTTTTCATATTAGGCACCTTTTAAAGCTGCCTATACCAAGAATCTTGAGGGGATTTCTATGGTCTAATTCTAAAGGCAAAAAAGGGTTTCATCGAGTTTTTATGATATCTATCATAATCTAAAAGCTTTCAAAGGGCTTGGTCTCCTAGATATTAAAATCCAAGGCAATGCCTTGTATGCCAAGTGGATCATTCAAGCCTTGGAAGGTGATGAAGCATGGAAATTTCAAGTCATAAATTGCATCAATCAAGTAATTCTATTAGAAATTGAACTTTGAAAGTTAAAAATCTCCAAACTCATCACATCACATAGCTCCCTATTACCATTGGTGGTTCATTTATTTTTAAGAGCATTTGGAAGGCTTTATAAGTTATCATTAGATACTTACATTGGGATGGACATGGCTTCAAGTTTGGTCTCTTTTTCAATTCCCACTTTCTGTCATGGTCTCTTGTTTACACCTTTTACAAAGTTCCATTCACTATTGTGCCATGGATCAAGATCCTTTAGTTGTTCATAAAACACATCAAGGCAATTTTTGACCTATTTTATAAACAAACTAGGGATTATATTCATTCACACAATCTTTGGTCCAATTTAACCTGAATTCTATTGATCAAGAGTATATTATATAAACATAGAACTCTATACGCGAAGTGCATATTCACAAAATTTGAGTTCAATCTCCCATTAGATGGTGGATTGATTGGAAATGACCTATTTAGACAACATTCTTTAGTCTTTTCCCCAATTAGGTTATCAACATATTTCCCTTAAGCACCTTCAAGTCGATGCTCTCGATTCCAAGTGAAAATCAATTTCCACAGAGCAAGACTTGATTAAAATTGTATCATGTGTAGGTTTCTATTATCAAACCCAAGCAAACACACTTCCTTTAGTGTATTCTCCACCATGAGCTTCCAATTAGTTCACATGGGAATGCCTCGTCATATCAGCTCAATTCTTAGCCACCCAAAATAATTCAAGCATATGTTTTGGTTCTTAAAATATCCCCAATTAGTCTAGATTTAAATTCATAGCCTTTTTAATCATTTTTGTCTAGTAATGTTTATCTAGGAAATGCTTATTTTCTATGACTCTATAATGATTCCTAAAAAATTCATACAATTTGGAATATATTTCATGTTTAAATTATCTTTCAACTATAGAAAAATAGAAATGATGTTATTTTTTCTCATGTTACTCTTGAATATCGCTTCCCAACTTCTAACAGGAGTAATGTTATATCAAATTTTATGTTTTAGATACAAGTTAAAGAAGAGAAAGTACATTTAGAGGTGGAACACCTTCATAGTTTATTAGATATTTATGGGATTTCCCCTTTTAACATTAGCTAGGTGATTCATGAGTCTCATCTTCACTAATGCTCCCCACATGACCATGGTTTCATATAGTGGGAGAGAATCCAATCTAGGAGAAGACAACATAATAAATCCCTTAAACAAATTTTTCCTACACCACTAGTGATTCCACGTATTATTGGTGGTTATGGGTGGTCAACAACTCCACAATATAAATTACATTGGTTAGTACTTGTAATTTCTCCTCCAAATAGAATGTCATTAAATGGGGAGATAATCTAGATGACTAGCAACCTCCTCCATCTTTTATATTGTTTTTTTCATTGCTTATTAAAGTTATCTTTGGTTGCCTTTATATGGATCTAGTGTTTTGTGTATTTTCCTTTTTTGGTTGGAAAACTTATCAAGCTAACATATTACTTTTTTCTTAGGATTGACATATATGACTTTGGAGTGTGACCATTCCACTCAATCTTTGTATGAATAAATTTGTAACACAGTGTTTTATTAATTCATAGGATAATATTTTCAATCAAAAAATAAAGTTTATATATATATATATATATATTTGTAGACACTTAAACCCAAAAACTTTGTGTTGATTTTAACCTTATTTGTATTAAATACCTAATCATACTTAATCATTTCTAATCATCCCTAATTTTCTCTAATCATATTCATCATCATTATTCCTCATCACTATTCATCATTAATATACACTATTCCCTATTGAGTATTAACTATTCATTATTGATTATCCCTAAATAAATCAAAAATTAATTAACTAATCTTTGTCTAATTAAAAATTCTATAGATTTTATAAAATATAGAAAATCAAAAATATCTTCACATGCCCTAAGGCTCCACCTGTGCCCCACCAATCCAATTTAATAATCATATTATCCTCCATGATCTAATTTAATAATTCACCTCTAATATCATTGTCTTTCATGATTTTTATTACTTCAATTTAATAATCTACCTCTAATCCCATTGTCTTCCATGAATTGATTTCCTCCAATTTAATAATCCACCTCTAATCCCATTGTCTTCCATAATATGATTTCCTCCAATTTAATAATCCACCTCTAATCCCATTGTCTTCCATAATATGATTTCCTCCAATTTAATAATCCACCTCACATATACTTACTAATTTTATATTATATATTCCTTTAAAATGAATTTTATATTCATTTATGGGTCCTTCATGTCCTACACTCTAATTTTTAATTCAAAATTCTCATTATGAATTAAAAATTACCTTTTATTCTCACCTCTTGATCTTCATTTCAAAATGGATAATTCACATCCATTTCCAACATCTATATATTGGAGGTTCTTCCTCCAATATATAAAAACTTCTTCATTGCATATTTATTATGCTAAGTTGATAAGAGAGTTGCACATTTTCCATACAATCACATCCAATCCATTCAAAGTTCATATACTGAAATGTTGTTGAATTCCACTTGCTTTGGAGAATATTGAGAAACCACATCCAAGAGAGAAAATAAACTCAAAATTGCAATAGAAGGGGCTTATAAGGTATAATTTATAATTTAGTTTCTTACATTTGTTGTTCTAGTTTAGATTGATTGAATTTAGATTGAATCTCACCTAGTTTAGTGTTTTCTTAGTATAATTTGCATCTATATTTCACCCACATATTTTGGCATGTCTCGTGGAACATTTCCCAAAGATTTTTCATCTTATATGTTTTTATTTATTTTAATCTATTTTTTTCTTGTATTTTGGTTCAGCTTTAGACTAACTCTAACCTACTAAAATTTCATGCAAATCTGATTTATAGCTTAAGAGATATCTTAAATTTAGTGACTCTTTTTTGTCTATTTTTTTAGTAAAACCATCATGAATTTTAAAATGGCATTAAATGTTTTAAAATTTTAGTTTTTTTTTTTTTTTTAAATTTTTTTGTAGTGTTTTTTGGATTTATACTAAAAAAGTACTATCAAAATTTAGGAAAAACCTAGATCATATTTTAGGATAAATCATCAAAATCATGACTATTATTTTTTATTTTTCTTTAATTTTTCTAACTTTATTTTGTTTGTTTGTTTGTTTGTGTGTGTGTGTGTGTGTGTGTGTGTGTGTGTGTGTGTGTGTGTGTGTGTGTGTGTGTGTGTGTGTGTGTGTGTGTGTGTTTTCTAACTTTGTTTTTTCTATTTTTTCAAAATTTAGGGAAAACCTAGATCATATTTTAAGATAATTAATCAAAATCATGACTGTTATTTTTAATATTTTTCTAATTTTTCTAACTTTAATTTTTTTGACTAACTTTACGGGTTACCTTCATTATTCATCTTCCAAAAACACTCACTAATATTTATGTGTAGGAAATTTGTCAAAGATAGGTAAAAATCAAGTCATAAACATTAGAAAGAAAAGTAATTTCTTATTACTCATGATTGTTTGCTTTCAAAGTTTCAATTTATTGCAATAATTAGTTTTCATTTTAGCATTTATTTTCCATAGTTAGTAACTCACATTTTTGTTTTGGTGTTAATCAATATTTATTTTAAATAATTTATGTTTGTGTGTGTTTTAAGGTTGTGTATGATCTTCCCTTGGCATCACATTAGTGATGATACTTTGGAATCAAAAATAAATTTACAACTTTGATGGTATCCAAGATAAAACTTGTGCGTATGATCTTATCTCAGCACCACATTAGTGGCAATACTTAAGAATCAGAAGCAAGTGTTGTTCTTTTTAATTTTATTTTCCTATGGGCACTATCAACCATGGATTTTATCACCACATGGTAGGTAAAACTCTATGTACTAGTATAGTATAAATAGTATGATCAATTATTGTTAGGCTAAGTATGAAGTCCCATACAAGATTTCATGAAGATGAGGAGTTAACTCTCTAACAAAAGCAGTAGAAAACACCCTCGATATATTTGAGTCTCACTATACTAAAATTTGTCTCGAGAACTCCCTTAGCTAAACTTGTAAAAACCTTAAGCCTAGATAAGCCATTCCTTTTGTTTATTCCATAGTGCATCAGTTAGTAGTTATCACCAAGAAATTACTTTTATTGTACCCTTAAAACTAGGCTTAGTAGGCCATGAGAATGATAGGATTATCCATGGTTAGTGTCTAAAATATTAGGTTGTAACTAACATAATGGACAAGCAAGTGACATGGGAAGCCTACAAGTTACTCAAGTCATTTTTGCCTAGATGTTTTCCCTTTTTTCTGGAATTGCATGAGTGTTTAGCATAAACATTATTAATTTGTTTCCTTGTGTTCTACCATGTTCTGAAAACCTTGAATATAAACCCAAATACTTTCAAGTCTATTATCCCTAACATCATTAAAATCAAAACATTCAATGTAAAACTCAGGTGTTTAGTTGTTAGTCAAGTATTTGGTCACTTTAGTCCATTAGAAGTTTAGTTTCAAGTGTTTATTGTGATAAGTCTTTTCCCTAGTGATGTCATCCATTATAAGGCATATGGCTATGTTAAATAATCCTATGACAAGGATGGATCTTTTTGGCAATTATCCTTTCCAATTTAGTAGCTAAGATCATCAAACTCATCATACAGAAATACATGAAATTAGTGACCATGAGGAAGAATAGGGGGAACATACCAAGATGAGGTTATTCCCAGATCTATTTTACCCCTAACTCATTTAAGCAATACATCATAACCAATAATGTTGAAGTTTTAATTTAATCTTTAAGTTAAAAGGCTAAATTTCAATCTAACTTTGATGTCCAAAATCTATAATATTTGATGGCAAATAAAGAGTCTTTATCCCATATTCATGAATAATACATTTCATAAATATCTTTAGAGGGAATTAATTCTCTCGTAAGTTCCTCAAAATCCTAATCCCCAAGTCTCTCAAAACAAAAGGAAATCCATCCTTCATGAGGAATCCTCTCAAATAAGTCATGGGTTTTCTATGGAAACCCATGCACACCATGTTAGCCAAAAGATTATGAATCCCCAATCCTATCAAAGAAGCAAACTTTTGCTTAATCCAAATTCAAACAATCCTAATTTGTGTGTGAATTCCAATTCACTCTCAATTATCAATCAATCTAATCTAAACTTGACTACTCATTCAAGTTCACCAATCACAAATTAACCAAATCCAAACTTAAATGTTCATTCAAGTTCACCAATATCAAATCCAACTAATCCTAACTTTAATTTTCATTAAAGTTTTCATATCACAAATCCAATGAATCTAAATTCGAATATGCATTCAAGTTTACAAATCTATAATAAATCCAATCTAAGATCTAATATCCATTCAATGTCACAAATCAATCTAAATTTGAGACTTCATAGATCACCAATCAACAACATTTTCAATCCAAATACACATTTGAGTTTGAATAATTATTACATATTTTACCAATTAATCAACCCATATAAAATCTATGCTTGGGTATTACTTCAAATATGCCCACCAATCCAAATCCAAATGGTAGTTTAGGAAATGTATAAAATCAAATATCTCATTCTCTTCTAGGATTTAATCTAAATCATACACCACCTAGCATAAATCCATTCAAAATTAATCTAAATCCTAACCATTCATTAAACCCTAACTCCCATTCTAACCACATGATAAGTTAATATAAAAATCAAAACCTAAACCAACCTCACCTAGCTAACCTCAACTTTAACGCTAACCCTAACCCAAACAACCTTAACTTCAACACCAATCCTAACACAAATATGAACCCAATTCAAACCAATCCAAACCAATCCAACCCAAAATTTAATCAAATAAACCCCAAATTTAAAACTCACCCCAACTAAAAATATTTTAAATAAAACACCAATCTAAATTAGTTTACACATATACAACATGCTAACTTTTCCAACCTACCTCATAATCACTTCCTTAAAAATACACCACTTCACCAATTTTCACAAGCCTACATTAACCCAAACCCATTCATAGTGGAAAACCTAGTTTTTTCATCAAGACAAATGAATTAATTACCACTATAATTTATCCAAGAGTTTCAAAACATGAAAGATAAAGTTCAATGCATACAGGATGGCACCATTTCCTAGCAAAAATAATATAAGTTTGAACAATTTGTTCTTACCCATATGATTTAAGTATCATGACATCATCTTTCCCTAACTATTTAAAACTTCCAAAATTTGACAAATATAAAGGTAAGGTTTATCCTAGAGAGAACCTTAAGGACATCTATCATGCATGTACGAATGTTTCTTATAGAAATGATTAAATGTTGTGACTATTTCCATGAAGTCTTGGTGGTCAAGCACTTAAATGGTTTTCACGCCTTCATAAATGATAAATCTTCACTTTTTAGGACCTTTTTGAGATATTTTTTCATAACTTTCCATAAAATATCAATAATGAATTGACCACAATAGACCTTCACAACACTAAACAACGTAATGGTGAAACCATTCCCTCACAAATATGGCAAGCATTGGTATAAAAAAATTCTTAGTCCTTTCTCAAAACTGAATTTGTTGATACATTTATGAATAATCTTAACTCAGATTTGGGACATTACTTTTTAATCCTTTGCTATAGATCATTTGATGAAATTATTGAAAATGTGTCCAAATTGAATGCACTTTTATCAATAAAGGTATTATAAAATTATTTAAACTTGAGAATAATTCCCCAAAATAACTTGAAAACCTGAAGTTTTTTGCCAAGAATAAGAATGTTGTTAGTGATGGTGTGACTGATGTCAAACAAATCCATAACTCACAACCCATCAACAACATGAACACCCCTATTAATCATAAATTTACTCCTTTAGGGGATACTTATGATGTATTCTTTCAAAAGCTAGTCATTAAAAACATGGCCATATTTCACAACACCAAATAATTTGATGAAAATGTTCTAAAACCTAAGTGGTACAGAGATGATGAATATTGTGAGTACTACATAATCCAATTTCATTACAAAAACAATTGTATTATATTAAATTATTGTATCCAAGATTTGATTGAGAAAGGGCACATTACAGTGGATCCAAGTGTATCCATGTCTAAAAATCATAGTTAGGGGGTCTGCTAATTTGTTTCTCCTAAACATAATCAATCTAGTCGACTTCCAAGTCAAGATCATAACCTTCCACTAGTTTTCAACCATCCCATTTTCAACCAATCCATAGTCAATCAACCCATTTTTGACAACCATGATCTACCATCTAGTTTTAATGAACATATATTTGAAGATCCTATCTTCAACCAAAAGCCTATCTTTTTAAAAAAACCTAACTTTTCCCAAGATCCAATTTTGGGCCCATCCTCCTCCAACCAACACAATCTATCACCTATTGACCAATAACCTAACCCCTTGTCACATGTTGAATCCCCCATCAGCCCATAATATACACTTGAAGTGACAAAGGTTCTTGTAGACAATAAAATCCATGAGCAAGGAATTATCAAACTCATCCATTTAGAAGTAAACACTAGACCCCATAACATCAATTAAAAATCAATTTAAATATGCTAGTGATACTTTGGTGGTTTCCACAGAAGCCTAATCCATAATTGAAAATTGATCCATTCATAGTTTCTACGTAGAACATGTTACCATAACTCCTTTTTTCAATACCAAGAATCCTTCCTCCCATTTTAGAAGTCCATATCCCACACCCATTAATTGCAATAAATAATTTTATGTAATGTCAATTTCCTTCCATGATATTCAAATAATTGTAGAATTCCTGGCTAGTCTTCAGTCAGAAGAGCATCAAGAAATATCTACATGTTTTGAGGAACAAGTGTTCCTTAATCAAAATCAATCCTACAATACAAATATGAAATAACTGTCCCATAGTGAAAAATTCTCTGAGGTGTTATTAGATAGTCTAAATCTACATCCCCATCAAAACCATCAAGAAGAAGCCCTTGGTGAAAACCTTTTTAAGTCAGTAATGGATGAGCTAATTAATCTTTCCCTTGCATCAAAATAATTACAAGATAGATCCCCTTCAAATATTGAAAACATAATAGATGCAACATTGAATTTCTAAATCATTTGACATGCAACCACTCCTGGTCTTTCTATATGTGATATTTTTGGCTCCAATCACCTTTCACATCATGAAACCTATACTTATCCTCACTATCATTTCATCCCTCCAAATATTTTATGCAATTAACATGCATCCTTCATCCAAAATACTTTTCATTGCACCCTGTTTGGCATCACCCTCTATTTTAGGGGATCTAATGTTATCTTATTAAATTTTGAAGAAAACAACTTAGAAATCAATAAAGTTATTGAAGACATATATATGAAACACATACTTGAAAGATCAATAGGGGTCAACATCATGAATATAGAAACCTTTTATAATTGAGATGCCAAAAATTAAAAAAATTATAAAACATCAAAAATATATATATAAAAGTATAAAAAACATTAAAAAAAAAAGAAAAAGAGAAAGAGAAATAAAGACATCCAAAGGCGAAAACCATATCTATGGTGACTTGGGCAAGTACCATGATGAAAACTAGTTTCCAATGTCATGTGCAAAATAACTTATTATCTATAAGTACCTTAACACTTAGAGGCAACCCCATTTACATTCCTTTATTCCATTTAAGCCATCTTGGCCATCATTACATTTGACATTTCCCTTATTATATTGCATTTTCTATCATTTGCATTTTATATTACATATCAAATGTCATGTTTGGTGATTATTCAATTGTCAATTTGCATAACACAAACTTTTAAAATGAAGCTTATAATATAATTTAAATTTTCATGTCACTCTATTATCCCATATAAAATATTCTCAAAATTATCATTACATTGATTCTTGTCTTAGTTCTTATGAGCAGAGTACATCTCTTTTCCCTACATATTCTTGTAAGACTTAAGAGATACTAGCGTAAAATGTAGTTTAGATTCATGTCCATGATAAAGTCTCCTCTTGTGGTTCTATCTAAGTATAAAACATTATCATGCTAAAAATATGTAACTTTAATCACCTATCTTGGTCTTCGATGATGAGCCTTTGCATATTACAAGTTGTATGAGGCAAAGTATTGGGGGTATAACCCTTACAAATAAAAAGACACCGATATCAAAATATTATGAAACATCAAATTTAAATTACACATCTCTCTCCCTTCACTAATATTTGGTGTTAAGCCCTCACATATCACTAGTTGTGTGATATTAACATTGGGAAGAGATGCCCTTACTTGTGTACATCTAACCTTTGGTGATAATCCGATTTGTCTTTCTATTCATATGAGACTAAAATTAGGGGGTCACATAGAAAATTATTAAATATTAAATCAAAAGGTGTCTAAATAAAAATTTATTCAAAAATATTATCTATATGTCTATGCCAAAAATGGTAAATTTATCCCATCTACTAATTTTGTCAAGGCTAGTCTAGATGAAGCCAATAAAGTTAGTATTCTTTGAGTTTAGCAAGAATAACATTTTGACCCTTTTCTCATAAGGATTAGGTAACCTTCCTTTTCAATGTAAAACTTTTATTTTTGGTTTTCATCTTCACCATTTTATACATATCATATTCTCCCTTTCATTATTTTACTAAAAATTAAAATTCCTATGTTGTGTAAACAAAATAACTGGCTCACTACCTATAAAAAAATTGTTAGTGCATTCATAAAGCTTTGTGCATATCCATCATGTTACATAATTTTCATATATTTTTATTCTCCAATATATATATATAAATTTTTCATATAATTACCATAAAAACATAGGTATACATGGTATATCATGAATGCATAGTCATCTAAAGTATATAAACTAAAAAACATACATGGGAATTAAACTCATAACACATGAATGATATATCACTGAAATAAATCTAAACATCTCTATATATTAGAGTAATGTCAATTTTTTATAGTAAGTCTCTAGTAAAATCCTCCTCTTAGAGGGAAGATGAGTTAAACATCTAAAAAAAAAGTCTCAAAAAAATGAAGAAAAAGGAGAAAAACAGTTCATCCACAAGTGAAAACTAGTTTACTGGCACTTTAGGCAAGTGCAAGGGTGAAAACAAATTTTTTTGCACTATGCATCCCATAATTATCTCTCCATTATATCCATCCATATAAAATCCATGTTTTGATCAATAATCACTAATCAATTCCATCAATTATCTTATTTTTTTATGCTTACACACTAATAATCCACAATCATTTCTTACTCTTTCATCTCAATCTCCGTCACCTATCGATTAGGATCGATAAAATCATAATATCCATCCTTTTTCCATCAATATATCAATCAATAAATCACACAATTAATCATAAAATTAGTCAACTGATCTAAGATCCTAGATTTTTAATGGGATATATCATTCCCACATCCACTCCAATGAACCCTGATTCATGGATCTCCTCAAACTGTGCAACATATCTTGGGATATATCATTCCCAGTCCACTCCTTGCTTATATAATTTATTGAAATAAAATAAATACATGATCACAACCAATAACACTATGTAATCATTAGATTAAATGGATTAATAAAATCCATGGTTCAATCTTACACTTTATCCATCAACGCATTTTACCATCACTTCCCGTATTGGTTGTACTACACTGTCCTCAAGTCCAAGGACTATGTAGTCATTGTTAAATTTATAAGGGTAGCTCAAATAATAGCAACTAATTACCACCTCCATTATTCATCTTTAATTTTCACTGATTATCCATTACTAGCAGTGCCCTTTTACTTAAGGCATCCTACATCAGGGAAGCTTTGAATTTTTCTTAGCATCCTTATATGTTTACATCATCTAATCCTTATTTTTTCTTTTTCCTCCAATTTATAGTAGAAATACATTAGCTTGAGGTATTTTTGGACTATGTAGATAGTGCTCAGTTACTAAGGTTAGCTCAGACATCCCTTTAATTTATCTTATTTTTCCACTCAACTCCTCTTCCTTCTCTATTTCTCTACCTATCTCTTCATCACCTCATCCCCTTCAGGTTGTCAATATCTTTTAACAAGAAGATTCAAATCCTTCATCATCCACCTCTCTTATATCTTAAAAATCCACCATCCACTTCATTTCACTGGTCATCCCTTCACCTTTCATTTCATTTATTATACATGCTTCACTGCTTACCCCAACACCCACTTCTTTTTCTTTTTTGTCCCTCTCTCCACTTTTTCCTAGACTTTCCCTTTGTATCCTTCATCTTATTTCACTATCCTCATCATTTCCCCTTGGCCTTGGTTATTTATTATACCCTTTTCATCACTTTCCTTTTTTCTCCAATTCCATGTGATCTCACTTCCCTACATAATGGATGACATTTTATTCCTTCCCCTTTTCAATTGTTGATTTTTTTATCTTCTTTGCTACCACATTATTACTTATCTTCCAAGCCATTTTAATTCCAATTCTTAATTCTTTTGTTTCATATTTTACATCTTGCATTCCTTTTTTTCCTTTTTCTTCTAGCCCCCATCTATGCGCATCTTATTCTTCTTCTCTCTTGTTCTCTCTTGTCTTCTGCATCTGTCTTTTCTTCTTCCTGTGGCCAATATTTTTTATTTACCATTATCCCAACCTTTTCAAAAAAAATTTTAAAATTTTTTTGGTTTATTTTTATGCTTTCCACCTTTTCCATCTTATTTTTATCCTCCACAACTATCTTCCACCTAGGGGTTTATCTTTTGAGAAACCTTTCATAATTTTCCTTTTCTTATTATCTATGTAGCCTTTGAGCTTTACTTTCCCCTTTTCCTCTTTCCTTCTTTGCACACACTTATGTTTTGCATCTATGTTATCATCTGTGATTTGTATCCTTTTCAACTCTCTTGCTTAGTCCTCCTTTTTTATTCTTATCATCCATTATCTTCATCTCTTATCTTCATCTTCATTCCCTTCATTATATTTAAATGCAACATCACTTCTTCACTCTTCTAACATTCATTTTTCATTTTCTATCCACTATTTCTTCACCACTACACCTTTTTTAATGTTGTCAATCTCTTTTAATTACTCATTCTTCCTATCAATCTCTTCTAACAAGATGATTGACACCCACCCATCCTCAAATTTGACCCCTTTTTATTACCCCTTTCACATCTTTCATCTCATTCTCATCTCCACCACCACCATTTGATCTACTTTGCTACTAATTTCTTTTTTTGTCATCATTTCTCGTATCCATGCTTAGTTAGTCACGATACCACCTACTTATTCACTCTCCTTTCATATTTTTTGTCTCTTTATTCCACTCTTTTCCCTTCCCATTTCCATTTATTCCATGTGTTTCCTTGTTTTTCATATTCATCACCAAATTATTTTCTTCTCAATCTATGTTAAACCTTTTTTCACTCCTTTCATTTCAAACCACATCTCTCATCATCCTATTCCCCTACACAATTAATAAATTTTTTTATTCATTTTTGGTTCCCCAAGATACTATTTTTATCATATTCCTCTCATCCCATCTTCTACATTTTCTTCTGTATCATTTCTCTATTTTATGTCATTTTTTCTCATCCTCCCTGATTTTGCATGGTGAAATTACTCATGCTTCCTAGTCTATTTTTATTCTTATCTATTTCAAGATGCTTACACCATTATCCCCCTTCATCATCATCTTTATAATTGATCTCATTATTTTATCAATCCTCTATCCATATCCTTGTTAGTGTTAACATTAGCATGTGTTGTTGACTCTCCCTCACATTCATCCATTAGCACTCAAGCTCCTCATTAATTAGGGCGCAGTCACCAATTATTACTACTTCTACATGCATCTCCACTCATGTTTACTCATGCCTTACCCTCTCTTGCTTTAATGCACAAAATATTGTTAGGTTCACTACTTAAATTACATCTATTTCTTCCTTTAATGTCTCTACATATTGTGCATGGGTAATTTTCCTATGCCTTATCCCTCTCCAATTACTACCTTCACCTCAAAATCATTTTCCACCCTTTTTAAATTATAGGACCAGTTATACAACCTCATCCCAAGGTTGCATGATAAATTGTCCCTTATCACATCATCCTTTCCATCTTATCTATCATGCTTTTCCTATCCATCAACCTAATTGCTCTTCATTCCTGCATTCCCATAGCTCCCTCACTCATGTTGGCCACACCATCCTTCATTAATACATACTCAAAACCTAATGCTCATTTTATGTGTTAGTTTCATCTTTGGGTTAATCTCTTATTATATTATAAATTTCTTTCTCCTTTTAAAATCCCACCCACCTCCTACATTCCCTCTCATAGGGGGAATCATCATATATTAGTATACCAATTATTTCATCAACTGTTAAATTATCTTTCACAACCATTAAAATATAGCGACTTGGGGTCCATTCTTTGGATTGTGTATCAACATTTAGTTTTTGAGGATAGCTCAGCCACCCTTATCCCAAGATCTTTCCCTTTTGTGATCAAATTATTTTTACATACTCATTGTTTTTCAACATGCATCATGCTCTAACCCTAGATGATTTAGACACCATGACTATACCGATCCTTATATATGCACCCAATCATTTATTATCTCTCTATTGTCTTATATGACATAGACACTATGATTATCTCATCATTAAATAGGTGAACCCTCATCTTTTCTCCCATTCCTCTTCTATCTATTGTTCACTCTCCATCAGGATCTCACCCTTTTATGAGTATTATTATTTCTACACCCTCACCCTTTTATGAGATATTTTGATCTCTCTCCCATTCATTATATTATCCACACGCTCTCCATCTTATGATTAATTTAAGATATGATATCTCTATTTTATGAGTACATTACCATCTCCACCTTCCTCTATTTATTTCATCTTATCACTTCATCATTACCTTTTCTTCTTCCTATTTGTGGGAGAACTATATGTGGCCTAAAGTCATTCCCCATTATGATGAGCATTCACACAAATTTTCAATGGAAATAACATTTAGAATATATCTAAACCTCTTGTGTACATGAGGCCCCTAGGATCAATTCATCCACTATCTCCATCATCTCCATTCATCAAAAATATGATTTCATTTTTTCACATTTATATCCTAATCCAGATGGTTATCTCAAGGCTTCATCATCAATTGTTCCATCTTGTCATAAATATTGGATACCATAACTCTCAAATCTAGCCTAGGATGCTAGTCAAGTCATTTGCTTCATTTTTAAGTGTTGATTGTTTTATTTTTTATTTTTGCATATGTTTTTATTTATTTGTGATTAACTTATCTTTGTTAAGATTTCTTAATCTTGATTTTATTATCATGTGTCTTGTTAGTCTTGTCATTTAATTATTATTTCATACACTCATCCTTTTTGTTTATGTAAAATTTTATATTTTCATTTGTGTTCATCTTCTTTCCAATTTTTTGTTTTAATCAAGACATGAAGTACTTTATTTTTAACAAATTAAAATGTTTTCAATGTTTATGAATTAAACCTAAATAATCATCATGATTATTACATATCATTGGTGATTATTATTTTATGCTAAAGTAAAAATTAGGTTTTTTAGATCTTCCTCGCCTATCTATGTCAAAATTCCAATGCAAGGCAAAAATAAAAATAAGACAACTATCTAACCATCCATATAATATCCATCCATGAAATCAATTTTTCTAAATGTTTTTCCAATTCATCCTCCCTCTATTTATATCCTATCATCCCCAAAATTTAAATATTTTCCTTTCCAAACATTCATTTTCATATTTTATAACCATTTTATCCAAAATTTAGGTCATAATTAATCGAAATGCTATAAACATTTATCAACTACTTGTAACTATCAATTTTGTAAAATATTTATCTCAAGTTGGAAAATACACATTTTTAATTTTATAACCCATAACTTACACTCATTAGAATATATCATTCCCACATACAGTCATGTGAAACTTGATTCCTAAGCATCATCCAAGTGTGAAGTTTTTCAGAAAGAAATATTATTTTTCTAATTTATTCTCTAGTTTTTACCTAGGGCAAAATAATTTTACACAAAATTCAATATTGCGAGTATGATATCAATTTCTAATGCTTTAATTTATTGACAAACTTCATTATCACCACTTCATCATTTTTCCTCTTAAATAATTTTGAGCATTATTTTGCTTTATCACATGAACATTCAAGGGGGGATCATGGTCACTCATTTCATTTAAATCCTTATCTTACTCTTTTGTCCAAACTCCTACACCTATCAGTTGGGAATGGTGAAATAATAAAATCCTTTATATCTTTATCTAATTTTTTATTCCACATTTTTAACTCTTTGAAAATTTAGTACTTCATATATTCTTGTAACAACTTCTCGAAGAGGGGTAAAATGTAGACACTTAAAATTATACACTTTGTGTTGATTATAACCTTCATTGAAATAAATCCCTAATCATACCTAATCATCTCTAAACATCCATAGTTTTTATTAATCTTAATTCATCATCACTATTAATCATACTATTCATTGTTCACTATTCACAATTCATTATTTATTATCCCTAAATAAATCCAAATTTAATTAACTAGTCTTTCTCTAATTAAAAATTCCATGAATTTTGGAAAATTCTAAAATAAAAATTATCCTCACATGCCATAAGGATCCACCTACCCCCCCCCCCCCCACTATTCTAATTTAATAATCTTATTTTCCTCCATGATCTAATTTAATAATCCACCTCTAATTCTATTTTTCTTCCATGATCTATCAAAGTGGATTGAAAATCCAATCCAAAATCATAATGAAGAACAATGTTAAATAACACCATGCCATTTTCATAAATACTAATAAATTTGTCCACAAATATTGTCCATGACATCTAAAACATCTTTATTAAGTTGGATCTTAATGGCAACTAGAGTCTCATCAATCCTCATGGAAATTTGTGTAGAAAATTCTCTCTTAATATCCTTAATATTAAATGTAGGTATAGGTGAAGGATCATGCTCATGAGGGATCTCCTACGTAGAATAATAAAGGATAGAAATAGGTGCCTAAATAGGAATGGTATATGTTTAATGAGAAGGAGGCACCACCGATGGAGAAGAAGGAGCCATGGGTGGAAAGGAGGTACCTTTAGTCAAGAAAGAGGATACTTATTATGTGGGTAACCTATGAAAGGAAGAATAGATGGTATGAGTGTCGATGAAAGGTGATCATGAAGGTGATACTAGAGAATATAGTCTTTATCAGTATGATGGGTGACATATTGGTGCCAAAGATATCCTATTTAGGGATATACTCACGCAACAACTTAGGAGGAGGTATAGCCTTATATTTGGGATGAGATATGGTGGGATATAATATGTGAATATACTACTAATTTTTTTGGTAATGAGTGGAAGAGTGATTATATATCCCATGGAAGTAACAAATATGTTTGGTAGTAGACTTTGGGGGCCTACTAATAGAAGATGTAGAAGGAGAAGCTTGAGATAGCTAATATAACTGATGATATCTGGTCTAATTATCAGTAACTTTATGCATGTCATAATAATGTTGATCAACCCATTGGTCAGGCATGAGATCAAGCTATGACAAAGGAAGAAGACCATTTCCAAAGGAAGGCAGGGCTAAAACATAAACTAGACTAGGCTTATCTAAAGGTAAAGTAGGAGTAGAAATAGGATGAGGCTCAGATGAAGGTAGAACAAGTGTATAAATTGGATTAAGATCATCTGAGGGTGAGGTTGATCATGTGTAAGGATTAAGAGTAGTAGTTGGCATCTATGGAGTAAGAAAAATAGAAGGATCTTGGTATTTAGTAAAGTAGTAAGAATCGATCATGGTATGATCCATGAGGATGCTTCTAAGATTGTCTGATAAAATTGGGGGTGTACAATGTGATTGCTCCATATCTAACCTATGAAAAATATTAATAATACTATAATTAGGCACTACAAATGAAGGAATGTTATAATAAAAATAAAAAGAATGAAATAAATAAGTAAGATATCAAAGAATCTCAACATTTTTATCTTGCATAAGTCCACCTAAAAATGGGTCATCTAAAGCATATCTATCATTATAGTTGAGTGTATGCAAGTCGATGGTATATGTAAATATGACATTGTCATCAAAATTTTCAATATGGATAGAATGTCTAGTCTTAGTTAAGACCATAGGTAAATCATCGATGGGAGGTTAGCATGATTGAGGTTAAAAAGAGATATAGGTGATGATATGAGGGGGTAGATTAGAAGTTTTGATCTTGATGCTAATCTAGTTTGGCTCATCATCATAAAAATATAGGAGGTTAGGTGGTACATTCTCAATGAGTTTGAGGTGACCATTATAACATTGGGTAGAATTGATAGGATAATTAAAGTGTTAAGATTCTTTAAATGAGATAACAATCAAAGGTTCAAGGGTAGGAATTTTAAACATGCCATGTTATTTGAATTGTTAAAAATTCCAAGGTTTTGTATCTTTATGAATCTTTTAAATAGAACCATTATCAAGGAATTTGGTGCATTGACACACTGATGAGGTGACAAACTTCATAAAATAAGTCTAAAGTTTACCAAGCAAGATGGTATAAGAGAAAGGAAAGTTAAAGATCATAACTTTCACACAAATGATGATAGGAGGGATGGTAATGGGAAGTCATATGAAACCTAGAGGAGGCATTTGAATTCTATAATAGCATTGACATTTGTTATGTTTTTACTTGAGATTGCATTCAAAATATCTAAGAGTTTTAATGAAATCAAGGGAGGAAACACAAGTACCTGAAAACTCATCAATTAAGGTGTGATAACTTGGATATTGCCTATTTTGACTCAAATTAATAGGGGAGGATCATTCACATAAATAAAAATCTCATTGGAAATCATGGAAGTGATAGAAAACATAAATAAAAAATAAGTTTCCACTATTTCATCAACATGTATGGACATCTTTTCATATTGTTGAAGGATACTATCTTCAAATCTAGAGAAGTTGGTTTTGTGTCCTACTAGAGGAGGATGAGGGATGTTCATTTCAAATAAAAATTGGATATGGGAGATGAAAAATTTCTGAAATGGGGTCACATTCATCATAACCCGTGGGAGGATTGCTAGATATAAGTGCATAATGTTGTAAGAGCTCCTGTGAAGGAGGGTTGAAAGTGCCACTAAACTTATGTTGATAAGGTATAGTTGGTTTGGGTTGAGGACATATAGTTTGATTCACTTCAGGTGGTGGGATGGTTGATTGAGGTATTTACTATGGTTAGTTTTAATAAATACTAATGTAAGTTTGGGGAATGTTGTCTAGGTGTGTAGATGTTGAAGTAAGAGTAAAGATAGTGTGAGAGGTGTTGACCAAATTTAAATTTTATTAAAAATTAGGTCAAACCCTACTATTTTTAAATTTTTAGTAAGGTTTCATGTGTTCTATGGGGTTTCTTATTGTCCTATATGTTTCACTTGTCCTTCATCTAGTCCTTTTTAAAGCCCATCCTCCTTGTACTAACCTAGTCAACCAAAGTCAAATATGGTCAACAATGGCCAAACTTAGTAAAAGTGACAAAATATTTTTTAAATGTCCTAATATGGTCTTTGATATGTTTCAAGGTGTCTTTAGGTCATAAATTTTTCACTTGTTAGGTTTCATGTGCAAAAAGGGTCATTTCGCCACTTTTTTAGCCTAATTAATGACTTATACAGATGGTGGAGTTACAATATTTGTCACAAAAGTGAATATAAACATGGAGGGGATCAAATTATGTCAAGATTAGTTAGGTGGTAGTTATATAGACTTATTATGTTCACTTGAAACTAAAAACATGGGTGGAGTGACTCTTCACCTCGCTAAATTATTTTCCAAACTTTTTTTTCAAGTATTTCATCAAAAAAATTATCTGCAACTTCTTTTCTTCCATTTTCTCTTGGCAAACTAAAAAAGAAAAGTTTCAAGCACTTGGTATGGGCCATACATGTAGAGTAAGGAGGAATTATTTTGGGGGTGTATGTTGATATGATTATAATTAAAATTCATAACAAGAAATCTCATATTAGTTTCTCCTCCTTCATGAACAATCACTTACACCTCAGACAACTGTTTGTACACTTGCATTCAAGAGGTGTATAGGTTTGCATCTGTTTCTTGTTTTCATAAATCTATGGAGCTATATGATTTTTATGGAGTATTTTTAGGTTGTAATAGGCCATCTTTATGATGTTTTCATCACCTAATACTCCCTCTCTCAATGTGTTTGAGGGATATTTTCCATAGTATGCCTGTTTCTCAAGTTTACAGTCTTAGATGCATAACATGTGTTATTACAACATAGAAGGAGATACATGGAGATTTTAGTGTTCTTATATTCATGTTAGAAAGAATTTTCATTGAATTACCTTGTGAGAGATCAAATCAACATCCCTTCAAAATAAATTGTCCATTTTCTTCTTCACTACCTTGTTAGCAGAATAACACTCATAGTTGCCTTATACAGGAGCTTTAAGAGGTTTGTATGGAGGTGTGAATGGTGAAACACATGATGTAATTCATTTTTAGAATATAAAATATATAAATTATCATCGTATACATGTCATAAAGGTTATAATGTTATGAAAATTAGATTTTTCCTTCAAAAAGGATGATTACGTTGCATTAGTCTCTCTATCCCCAAAATGACCAAAACAAAGGTCCCTAAGATTTTTTGGAACAAAATATACCTTGAAAAAATGAGTTTATAATGTTCTTGATTGATTGGTTTAGTATCCCTATTCACATAAAATGCCTATGCCAATTTTGAGGTCAAAATGTTAAGAGGTAAATGGTCATTAGGACACTCAAAGTTGTCAAGAAATACACTGAATTTTCTAAGTGTTGTCTATAGGGCTAAGGTAAAAAAAAGAGTTTTTCCATGCAAGTTTAAAAATAGACTTCCATCATGCTCAAATTTTCTCAATGGGTGAAGGATCATTTTTAATCTTAAATATACTATAAGAGAAGATGAAATTTGACATACTAACCCCTAAACACTCTCCTATGTCCATACATAGGCCTAGAAAAGTGGAATTTGCAGTGAGGGTTTTAAACAATGAGTTAGAGGTTGGAGTTTAGACCATATTTTGAGATTTAAAGGAGGTATAAGAATGTTTTATAATCCACCTCATAGCCACTTACTAATTTTATATTATATATTCATCTCAAATGAATTCTATATTCATTTGTGATTCACGCATATTGTTCGTGATAATAAGAATCTAAGAAGGGAGGTTAGTATAGTGTTAGTTCAAGTAATAATACTCAAATAAAAAAACTAACGCTTACACTCCTAGCCTAGATACTAGAGAGAGATAAGTAAATTACACTAAATGAAAGCACAACAAAAACATAAAAGATAATAACTATTTTACCTTGTTTGGGAGCTCTAAATATTTTGTTTAATGACTTTCTCAGCTTGTTCATCAAGAAGTCTTTGGCACTGAAGCTTGTGTGGTTCCTTCTCCCCTTGGAACCATGGTTTTGATATGGCTTGGCTTAGGATTTTAGAACTATAACACTATTGGCATTGAATTTCATGAAGCAAATCCTACATAATAACTCTACAATATCCAAGATTAGAAATGAAGAGGTATGACCTTGTATTTATAGCCTTAATAATTAACTCTCACCCAAGGTGAGTTATAATTCAGTTTAGGCTCAGAATGGGTCTAGACTAAACCTAGGCGAGTTAAAACTAACTCCAGCAGAGCCAATAGTTGTCAAGTAAGTATGATTTGTAATTACTATTCATGGTTCTTAAAATTAGATATTTTAAAAGAGCTTGACAACTGATAAAGGCAATGATGAAAGGCTAGGATATTTTGATTTCTTAATTTCTTTTTTTTAGATATGAACTAATTTTAAATGGATAATTTAACTAGGATTTTAGTCATGTTTAATTTTTAATTGATTTAAATTAGATTTTTATCTCTTTCAAGATTTGATGTAAGTATGAAAGTGTGCCACTTAATAGGTCCATATACTAAATTGGTAGTTGTGATGCCATAAGGTGATTAAGGATGAATCTATGAGAGGTTATTATTACATACAATATAATACCCCAATTAAGGATGTCTCAACATGATTTGGAGCTTGGATAAATGATGCATAAGGAAATTTGAGATGTTAAGTGATTTATAGACTTAGTTTACAATGGTTGGTAAGAATCTGTCTAAATTCTGGTCAAAAGTCAATTATGGCTAACTTTAGGTGTCTATAGTTTGCCCCTATTTGGGAAGATGTTTCAAGTTATAGGCATAGTAACATCTTCTCAAAGAATGAAAAGGTCATGTATGCCTATGACTAAAATGTAATAGATGAGCAATAGATGCCCCCTCAAGGGAGTGATTGGTAAAGGATTTGGTGATCAGTTCCTTAAAAAAAAGAAATGATAGGACCAAAAATAAAAAATGGGTGGAAGAGACTAATTTACCCACAAATAATTAATGGCATGATGAGCTATTCTGATTGAGCAGACAAATAGGATGATTGGCCCATAGGTGGTTATCATTATCAACATAGGTAGGATAAAATAAAAATGAAATTAACCCATGGGTGAGATTAATACAATCAAGATAATGCTTGCATTTGATTTTAAAAGTATTGATTTACCCAAAGGTGACTATAACCAATAATAAAAAGTTGAGATACTGATTTTCTCAAAGGTAGTTATAATAAATGGCACAAGCATATTCCCTAGTTAGGGTAGATGAGTCAAAATAATGATTTTCCCACAAATAATTATAATCATTAAGACTACCTAGATGGAAAAAACGATATTTGATTATGCCCCAGTAGGGTATATTGGCAAACATAACTCAAGGCTATAACCTATTTCACATATTAAAGATGAATGGGCAGAAACATAGATGTGATGGTCTAATGACTGAAGAAGCCACAAATAACCAAGCACACAAAGATGCACAAAGTGATGAAAGATGTCATTATAAGAATAAGTATTTAATCAATGTGAATGTTTCAATTATATCTACTAATGTAGACATACTCATCCTTATTAGCATTGATACAACATGAATGGTCACTGGGTTGATTTTATCAAGGAGGGTAGGAGGATTTACTAAGGTTGCCAAGGATAAGTCTATGCGGCTCTATTGATTGTATTATTTTTCAAGATGATTTTTGTTGTATCTTGTGATGGTAGGTAGCATGACATAAAAAACTATGATAACTTAGCAAAAATATACATAAGGACTAACTCCCAATACAATAAACAATTGAAAATAATGCACCAATAATAAAAACCATGATGATAATGTTGACATATGAATATGGATAAACTCTAGAATAATACACAAGGAATAACCCAATGAATGCATATAGATTGAGTAAAGGCACAACAAGAAAAGAAAAAAAAAAAACACATAAAAAGCTTGAAAGAAAAAACCAACAAAAAACATCTTGTCATTCACCAAGTCAATATCTATGCATGAAGGCTCAATGGAATGATAAATGGGCAATGCCCCCTAGAAAATATGCATGCAAAAGGAAAGGTCATTAGTCCCAATGGCTATTGTATGGATTATAATGAAGAGTGGATTTGCCCCGCTATGGAAAATCGATGATGACTAACTAGGTTTAAACAAGACACATGTTTTTTAGATTCTTTGAAAATTTTGAATGTTTTTAGAATTTTGGGTATCTTAACTTGTTAGTGATTGACAAGATACCACTTGAAAAATGGAGAGATTTGGATTAGGTTTCTCACAAAATAATGAGAGCATATGGAAAAATGGGACTGAATTGACCTCAACTTGAATCAATCACTACCTACATAGTCCTATTAAGACCTCAGGTCACAATAGTTCTACCCATATAAAAGGTGGTGAGATCTGACCAAGTCCAAATCCACTTTCATTCTACTTTCATAGACTTCCAATTAAACATGAAAATTTGAAATTGTTGAAACTAAATCATAATCCCCTCGTGAAAGGTGCCAAAAGAAACAATAAAACCAAGGTCAAAAATGGGTAGGTTGGGGCAGTAAAAAAAATGGTCAATAGTAAAGCTATGGAAAAATAGTATAGGGTATGCCACAAGGAAGATGATAGGATGACATTAGGCTATAATGGTATTAGGGTTGCCCCCAAATGATAAGGTAAGGTAAATGGTAGGGTATGAAATATTGATAAGAGCAATGGAAAATGACAATGGCAAGGAAATACAAAGATATGGAAAATTAAAATGGCAAGATAAATGGTAAATGTTTCTGACCAAAGAAATGGAAAATGTTTCTAACTAGGTAAAATCATTTCTATTATTCCTAATGACGTGGATATTCATGTCTTGATCAACATATGATACAACTATAATAATCAATCATGTAAATTATTATCCCACACCTTTTTGGAATAGTTACTCTATCAATAACCTACTACAGATATGGACTCCAATAATGTTTGTACGATCTTCATTGGTCATCAATTCAGTTTCCTCCAAACTTTAGGACAAGATGTCTTTGTGTCCTATGTAAAGGAAAATGTGTCTAGGTATTGTAAATATGGATAAATATTATATGATAGGATTGACTTGGCAATGTGAAGGTAGATGATAATAGAATGTATAATTATTGGGGAACAAATAAAGATTAGGGTTCTTAGGTACACACAATGTTGTTGATTCTAGATTGACATAACTTTGCATGTGATGGGGCCAAAGACTTCTAAATATGTTCTCGATACAACCACCATATTTTTTTATTGTTTGGGATTGAGATTATCTATGATTTGATTATGTTGTAAATGGTAAGATATATTGATGTTATCTTTGATAATTTCTTCATCAAGAAATGAAAAACTATTGTGTTCAGTTATTGACATCTTGAAAGATGTTGAGTTTAAAATTTGATTATCCCCTAGCACCTCCAAAAAGGTTTCACTAAGATATTTTTATTATACATTAATGTGGTCTTGGCCCCCCTAATATTTTATAACTAATATCTTACCATGGATGCAGTTCAATAAGGTATGATTTTGTCGATCCTAATTAACACTCGTGGGAGTTGGAATGTTAATGTAATGGCTGGGTTGGTTTGTGGCAATGGCATGTGGAACTGTAATGGAATGGAAAGAGGAAACATAATCCTTATAGAATCTACTATGAAAACTTATGTCAAAGCTATTATACTTATCCTCAAAAACTATATAAGGATCACAAATGTATTCAAATTGATCTACAAGGCATGCATAACCAATATAGTAATCGCCATAAAAGTATTTCAAATTTCTAGCTAATTCTAATTCAAGGGAGTCTAAATTTGATGTTGAGACTAATGTTAATTCTACTTCTAATGTTAAATATGATTTCAACTCATAAATAGAACCTAACACCAATGTTGATTCTTCATCTAGTGTGGATGATGTTATAAATATGTCTTTTTAAATGTTTGGTTTTGGACAAGTAACAACCTGTGATGGCATAATGGGCTCCAAAAAGATTGGATTGTCAAATTAAGACTCCTCAGTGAGGGGGAAAAGGTCAAGAGATAACTCCACAAAAATAGGATTTCCAAAGGGAAGTTATTTAAAAAAAGGATAATGATCAAGATAATGATTTTCTCAAAGGTGGTTATAATCATTAAGAAGTAACTTAGCAAATATTGACTTATTAGAGTGAGAGTCTTCAACAATAGGTATAATATCAAAAGGTGATTCAACAAAAGTTGACTCATCACAAATAGGTGTTTCAACGAGAACATCTCAGATTGGTTAGGTTTTTTGGCCTTGGTTTACAACCAATTCTAAAATAATAATTTTGAACATATCTTGGTCCTTAAAGGATTGGCTTAGTTGTAGAAGTATTGATTGGCTCTATTATGGCTCGATGGTCAGCACGGATTTTCTAGAGTGGAGAATAGTTGGCAATGGATGAAGAATTGTCAATGCTTGGATAATGATAGTCTTATCTACAATGGGCTTAATAAATGTGGTTTATGGCCTAGGATAGTGATTATGACCTATCTAGTTGTATTTGCATAACCTTATTGGGATAATAAGTTATAATACTTAGAAGGGCCTGGAATGGTAATGGTATGGCTTTGAGAAGATTGGTTGCTATCTTGAACCAAAGGATGAGGTACTAGAATCGTAACGGTAGGTATTTGTGAAAGTTGATTTCTCACACAAGCCAAAGGATGAGATCCCATAATTGTAATGGTAAAGCATTACAATGCTTGGTTGCTATCATGAGCCAAAGGGTGAGGTCCTAAAATGGTAATGGTAGGGTATTGTAAAGTTTGGTTACTTAAACAAGCCAAAGGATGAGGTCTTAAAATGCTAATGGTAGGGTATTGTGAAGCTTGGTTGATATCATGAGGCAAAGGATGAGGTCTTGGTATGGTAATGATAGGGCACTATGAATCTTGGTTGCTCACACAATCTAAAGGATGATATCCTAAAATGGTAATAGTAGTGAATTGTAAAGTTTTATTGCTATCATGAACTAAAAGATGAGGTCTTGGTATGGTAATGGTAGGGAATGGTGAAGCTTGGTTTCTCACACAATCCAGAGGATGAGTTCCTAGAATGGTAATGATAGGTTATTATGAAGCTTAGATTCTTGCACAAGCCTAAGGATGAGGTCTTAGAATGGTAATCCTTAAAATATGTGAAGCTTGTTTACTTGTACAATTTACAGTAGGTTTAATGGTAGAGGTAAGGGATTAGGTAGTGGTGAAATGGTGAACATCATATGTTAACCAACCTAAAGAAGGTATCAACACATATTGTTTTTGAGGATCTTGGCTTTGTTCTCTGAATTGAGTATTGTATGGAAGATATGGATCAGTCTCACAAACAACATCTTCCCAATAGGGGTCTTAAAAAAATTCATCTTTTGTAACCATGTTATTATAGCCTTAATTATACATAGATCCACTAAAAGTGTAATGAGACATATCCAAGTCACTAATGAAAATTTTACAAAAAGGCCTAGAGTTCTACAAATTTTGAAAAAATAATTTCCAAAAGATAAATGGTTCAAACAATGTCTAACTTGGTCAAAAGTGGAGTTGAATCTCCAGAATGATCTGTGCTAAAACTTGGTCTAAAATAGTCTAATGTCAAATGTCTTAAATAAATGGTCAAGTGGATGAATAAAAACCAGCATGCCAAACTCTAGGTATAAAGTGTTCCAAACAAGTCTAATCTAAAGAAAATAAAAGTTGCTAGGTCTTTCAAAGAAGGAAAAAAATCTAGGCTCAAAATAGGTATGTGTTAGGTCTTTTAAAAAAGGAACAAAAGCAAGAATTTAAACAAACAAAGGCATGAGATTTAATCAAAACCCAAATCCTTTATTGAAGTGGCCTCTAAACCATTACTTAGTTCAGTACCCAAAGCTCTCAACCCTACTCCCTCTACTACTGTGGTGGTCTTTAATGAGGAGGTGACCAAGGAAGTACTTTCTATTGAATCTTTATTTAAAACCCATGGCATCATCTATAGATTTATAAATCTCTGCCCTAAACTCTAAGATCTCCATGCTTAAATCTTAGAAATCTAGCAATCCCTCCTACAAGGTAATCTAAAGATTTACCTGAATGCTAAGAGTTTTTCCATTATTATTTTTTACTATTGTAAGGATAAGGATTTGATTCAAAATCAGATTTGGAGCTTGAATCTCCATCCTTTGATTATGAAACATTGGTCCCCCCTTTTTAACCCCCTTACATAACCCTTGAATGAAAGACCTATTTGGATTCACCTTCCTTACCTCCCCTTCCAGTTCTGGTCTAAAACTAAATTCAAAGCCACAGGCAACTCCCTGGGTAAATTATTGAAAACCCACTGAGATACTACTATTTTTTTTACATACCACCTTTGCTAAATTTTTTGTTAATATTGATACCTCAAAGGATTTGTGTGATAAAACTATTCTACATGTGGGCAACCATTCATTGTCCCAACCTCTTGAATATGAAGGTTTGTCGTTCCATTCTCGTATCTATTTTAATACATGTCACTTAACCAAAGAGTGCAAGCTTCATAGAAAAAAGAAAGAATCTTCTTGGTGGTAATAATTTTGCCCCACCCATCTCACTGTAAATGCCCCTAAATTTGAGAATGATGATTTAGATTCATATTCAAATGAGCTTGAGCCTCCTAACGTAGATCACACCAATACCTGATAATCAAAAGGGGATTATAAGGTAGACCCTCCAATTTTAAAATGAAGGGCCCAATTTAGGATACAAGAACCCTAATTGCTAAGGAGGTTATTACCTCCTATAGAACATCAAGTGTAGAACCATTAGTTGTGTCTTCAGCAACAGATAAATATCAGCCCTTATAATCTATTAAAATTTTAATACATCTAGCCTTTGATTATGTGGAAGATGAGGGAGGTGGACTAAAGTGTAGAAGAATAAAAATGGAAGAATACAGGAGTCTAGCATGATCATCCAATTGGGGGGGTAAAAAAAGACAAAGCTTGATTCTTTTAGTAGTTAAGGACAGTAGGATGTGTATGGGTTTTTTAACACACAAGTTATTTAGATCTACCTAGATCTCTTGGGAAATCTTTAGTTTCAGATAATTTTGGTAGAAACTTTGTGAAATCTTCTTGGGTAATTCTTTTTATTCCTTCTCAGTCTTTGGTGAAAGACCTTATTAATGGGGATCTTGGCCACCCATTCAATTTTCACTGGTAGAGGTGTCTTGATTGAGATTTATTATTTTATCTTTTATTTTCTCCTTTGCACAAGGCTATGAGGCCTTTCAATCCCTTATTTCATCGTATCAAATAGAAAATCTAACAAATCTAGAATAGTTTTCCATAAAGTGGGCATTTAGATTTAAACATGAACTTGGTCAATTGGTATAAGGCATGAAACTCTAGGCATATGGAAGATAGACTGTTTCCCCAAATCTAGGAACAAACAATAGTTTTAAAATTGAATAAAAGTTTAACATAATTTACAAAACTCAAAAGAGAAAGATCGATGTCTAGGCCTAAATTACACAAGGCATAGGCAAAAATCAATCAATGTTTGGATTTGAACTTTTTAAGGCTAATTAAACTCAACTTGGAAAACTAGGCTTCTTTAAAATAATAATAAGATAGATAAGAACAAATAATATAATGGCACTAGGTAAAGATCCAAGAGGCACACATGGCTTCAGTTTTGAAAATCAAATTTGACACAAGGCAAACAAGTCTTTACAATGATTTGAGTAATGTAACAATGTTATCACACTCTAAAGATGTGATAAATTGTTTATTTCAAGACTAAAAGGAACAGGATTTGAAATGAACTGGGCATCATAATGACACCCTTTTCAATCAAGTGACAAACACAAACAAGATTTGTCAAAAGACTAAGGCAAAGGTATGGTGGAAAATGGGTGGTGTTATGCCTCCTCAAACAATAGAGTGATGTATAAAATATACTCATTATGACATGGAAAGATATATAAAAATAGATAGTTTAGACTTAAAAACCATGGAAGGAAAGGATAAAATGACTAAAACACCTAAGTGTAATGTCTTAAATCCTAAAACTGATAAGATTGCATAATAATATCAAATTCTACCAATATATTCACTCCCAAGAGGATTTTAATTGTTAATCCAAAAATTAAAAATGCATTAAAACTAGGCCTTTTAGCCCCCTCTTCTCTTAAGATTTTATAGTGTGACATGAAACTTCAAGCTACTCGCCTTGCATCAATAGTATATCCATAGAAAGAGGGTTTCTTCTAAACTATCAATTTTTGCACTTTTCTAGATGGTCGCAAGGGTGGATAACACAAGAGATGCTCATGGAAATTGGATCTACGTCAGTTGACTTGTTGTAAAAAGGTATTGTCCTTTTCATAACCACTACATCCATCCCCTGTTTGTTGTAGTGTGATGTTTGATTTGATTATATATTTTGAGGGTAGCAATCACTAATAGAGGTAGTTTAACCACTCAAACTACCATCCCAATGATTCACTAGCTCAATTTATATACCTCACTATGGATTGGGGTTGAAATGATGCTAGGAGATGAATTTTCAGGTCTTTGCTTCCCTAAATAACTCATGAGGAGGTGATGAAGTCCTGCTCACAAGCTAAAAACATATGAAAAATACAAATAAGTGAAAAGACTTTAGGGACATTCTTGGATCACCCAAATCATATGGATTTGGGGAGGGCCTTAGTGATGTTATTTTCATGATTTGAGCTAAAGTGGTAAAGATAAAGAATGAGCACTTTTGGTCACCTAAGTTTCCTAAAGGGGATAGAGGGAGAGCATACATGTGTCAACCATTTTGCTTAAAATCAAATAACTTTAAATTTTTTTTAAAAAAAAAAAAACTCTTAGGAGTATGTAAGTGTTAAAATTCATTTTATTGAATGAAAATGAGATGTGTTGTAAAATTTTAGCCCATTGGCATTAGTTTGTTGGAAGAACTTGCAAGAACTTCAAAAAAAAATAAGGCACGAAAAGAATTACGTTTATTTAAAACATCAAAAACAAAGTGTATAATATTTAACCATGTTCAAATTTGTCTTTTTCCACCTTAAGACTATAAATTATTATAGGCTTTGCCTGTTTGGAAGCCCAAAAGTGAATGAGAAAACAATGTTTTGAAACGAGCTCTCAAGTTTTTCTATTTTTGTTGTAGAGAGATCAACATCAATCCATGAAGGAATCGATGTTGATCTACCCAGATCGATTTTGATCGATAAAAATTAGCATCAATTCCTACAAAAACATAGAAAAAATAATATGTTTTTTCACAAAAATATTATTATTAAATGCACATTAAAACCAACAACTAACACTAGATCCTACAATCAAATGGTCAATCAAATAATATTTAGGCTCTTAAACATAGTATGAAAATCATAAAAATCAATAAAAATGCTCATGAATCACATTCCTATCATGCTCTGTTCTTCACATAGGGGTCAATATTGGTTCTAGCAAGATCGACATCACTCTTGGAGAATTTACATTGGTCTATGTGTAAAATGTGTTGCTAAAAAATAGAATTATGTAAAAAACAAAGTTAAAACTCAAATTTTGAATATTCTTAAGCATTCATGAAAAAAACTAAGAGATGCATATTAATATCCTTGCTTGTATGGGATGTTTGACATCCTACTAGCATGCCATTTGTGATCATAGGAATCCAATAAAAGAGGTTAGTATAGTGTTAGTTCAAGCAATAAGATTTAAATAAACACATAAAAACTTACACTCCTAGCCTAAATGCTAGGGAGAGCTTAGTAAAAAACACTAAATAAAAGCACAACAAAAACATAAAAGACAATAACTCTTTTACCTTCTTTGGGAGCTCCAAATTTTTTGTTGAGTGTCTTGCTCATCTTGTGCATCAAGAATTCTTTGGCAATGAAGCTTGTGTGGTTCCCTCTCTCATTGGGACCATGGCTTTGATGCGAATTGGCTTAGTATTTTGGCATTATAACACTATTGGCATTGAGTCTCATGGAGTAAATCCTACATAATAACTCTACAATATTCAAGCTTATAAATGAAGATGTATGGCCTTGTATTTATAGCCTTATTGATTAACTCTCACCCAAGGTGAGTTAGGGTTGAGTTTAGGCTTGAAGTGGGTTCAAACTAAACCTAGGTGAGTTAAAACTAGCTCCAGTAGAGTTAATAGTTTTCAAGTAATTTTTATTTGCAATTAATATGCATGGCTCTCAAAATTAGATATTTTAGGATATTTTAAAAGACATTGACAACTCATAAATTCAATGATGAAAGACTAGGATATTTTGATTTTTATTTTTAGATATGCATTAATTTCAAACAAATAATTCAATGAGGTTTTTAATCTTGTTTAATTTTTTAATTGATTTAGATTATCCTTTTAGCTCTTTCAATATTTTATTTAAGTGTGCAAGGGTCTCACTTAATAGGTCTTTATGCCAAATTGATAGTTGTGATGACATAAGGTGATTAGGGATGAATATGTGAGAGTTTATTATTGCATACAGTAGAATACCCCAATTATGGTTGTCTCAACATGATTCAGAGATTCAATAAATCATGCACAAGTAAATTTGGGATGTTAAATGATTCTTAGGCATAATATGAATGGTTAGTAGGAATCAGTTTGAAGTCTAGTCAAAAGCTATTTGTGGCCAGTTTTAGGTGTCTACATCCTCTACTCCAATTTTTAAATCAAAATTCCCAATATGATTAAAAAATACTTTTTATTCTTAGCCCTTGATCTTCAACTCAATATGGATTGTTCACATCCAATTCCAAATTCTATAAAATGGAGGTTCTTCCTCCAATTTAGACAAGCTTCTTCATTGTAGATTTATTGCTCTAATAAGAGAATTGTACATTTTTCATCCAAGAACATCCAATCACATTGAATCCATTAAATTTTCATATTCCAAAATGCTTCCCAATTCCCCTTGCTTTGGAGAATATTAGGAAATCACAAATAAGAGATCAAATCAACTCAAAATCACAATGGAAGGAAATTATAAGGTGTAATTTGTATTTTAGCTCTAGCTTAGATTGATTGAATTTATATTATATCTCACTTAGTTTAGTGTTTTATTAACATAATTTTCATCTAGATTTACACAATATCTATGAAAATAGATGAATGATATATCTAACATGGTCTTCTATTTAAAAAAATAAATTTTATATCATAAATTTCACATTATAATTGAATAAAAAAATAATTATATATTTTTAGGGTATGCATATTTCTTATTTATTATAAAAATATATTCTTAATAATAATTTCAACATCAATATTATCAAGTCCTTACTTATCAACAACTATTTAAAAAAAGGTTATAATAAATGACTTAAAACATATAAATATCATGAACAATTGCATTGAATTATTATAAATAACATACCATATAAATCATGGTTCTCTAATTAATGGTGAATGAACAAATCCCATTAACATTGTACTTGATTTCAAATACATTTCATCTATGTATTTTATAGTTATTTAGGATAATTCATGAAATATATGACTAACATATATTGCCACATAAACTTAAATTTGTGTTATATATGTTCAAAATTTATTTTAATCAACTTGATGTATGATGCATCTTTTATAATTTCTCCCTTTCAAACATTAATGCAAGATATATCTAATGAAATAGATGAAGGCTATATCTAACATAGTATTTCATCCAAAATTCATTAGATTGTATATGATCCATTATAAATTAACTTATATTTATTGATAGAATAATAATATGAACATTTCAATTGAAGTAAAGTATATAAAATTTATTGTCAAAAAAATAATAGATCATTATCAATTTAACTATTTAAGTTTAATTGCTATCCAAAATGAAAACTTTTATACTATAATTTGAAGAAAACAATCACTTTTATATTACCAAACTATTTAAACTTATAATTTGTTGTAAAATAATGTTTTCCATAATACTCCCAACATTAATTGTATTAATTTTTTATAAAAAATTATACATTAAAAAAATAATTGTCATGAATGACTTAAAATTATGATTCTTATGTATTTATATTATTTAAAATTAAATACAAATCTTGACAAAGTTAACATACTTAACAAAATTATATATATGAATATGATCTCTTCATTAAGATATTTTATAAAAAAATGTCTAAGTACAAATTATCATGTAATTTGAAATGTATTAGTAAAGTTTCATTTTAAAAATAAATCTATAAATACACATTAATTATTAGTTTAAAAAAATATATATGCATACCCAAAATTTAAGATAGATAAATGTTACCAAACATTTTTCAAGGTGTATCATGATTAAATTTCTAAAAAATTTCAAACACAATAAATATGATATCTATTATATCTCCAAAAAATCAAAACAAACACTATTAAAAAAAAAAAAAAAAAAAAAAAACAAATTTTAAATACAATAACAAGATATTTATTATGTAATTGCAACAATTTTATTTTAAAAACAATTTTATATTTAACAAAGCTTCTTCTAAAAAATTTATTTATAAATTAAAATATAAAAAATAACTATTTTATAATTAAATTTTTATAATAAATTTATTCATTATTATAAACACTATTTTTATTTTATAAAAAATAATTTAAAATTTAAATTAATAAAAATATATTACATCCATATAAAGTAATATAAAAAAACTCACATCTACGAAATTAACAACTCAATAAACATGCATTTCATATTTGGAAAAATTGAAACTACTCTTATAACATGGAAATTTTAAACTTGAATGGAGGTAATAAAATAAACATTAAACTCTCTCCTATAAATTAAAAATCACAAAATACCTAACCTGAAATTCACATCAGAATAGAACTTAAAAAAAACTAAAAGGAAAGGAACTTACTTTTTTTTATTAATACAAATAGAGAATAATAGCCATGAAAAATAGACTTATGAACAAAGTAAGGGAGTTTTATTATACATAAATCAAAGTAAAAACCATGTAATCTTATGAGTAGAGAGATATCATTCAAACTAAATCCATTCTCAATAGCATTTCACATTAAAAGTATTGGAAAACAAAATATTAAATTTCATTTTATAAATTAAAAAAAAATTAATTTAAAAAATAATTTTTATGTTTAAAATTCAAAATAAAATTTCAATATTCATAAATATTAAAATCAAAATACTTGATATGTGATCAAATTTGGCTTTAAAAACTTCATTTTAATGTTATATAGAAAAAATAAATGATACATGGAAAAAAAAGTTACAAACTCATCAAAATGATTTTCGTCCAAGATAAATGGAATCTACTCTCTTAGACAATATCTTATTTTATAGGACAATGAAATCATATCAATATTTAATTTTATATAGGAGATTAAAGAGCAATCCAACATAGACAATAAGATGTAGATGTATTAGTAAAGTGAGTTGGTTGAGCCTAGCTCCATTCGTATTCAAATTTTGTTTGACATTTAGTAGATTGATTGTGGTTATTTGAGTTAAATTGATAATTGTAATGGTCAATGGTTGTTATTTGTGTTGATTTAGTTCTCGTAGACTTGGCCCCCAATTGTATCCAAAATCTAATTCATAGTTCCAAATTTTAAAAAATTATATTACCAATCAAAAAAAATGGGAGGCAATTTAACACACACACACAAAAGAGAGAGAGAGAGAGAGAGAGAGAGAGAGAGAGAGAGAGAGAGAGAGAGAGAGAGAGAGAGAGAGAGAGAGCCCATAAATAAAGAATGAAAATAAAACTAAAACCAACATCTATGTATCACAAGTAATAGAGCAAAAAAATCCTCAAAAATAGACTTCATAATAAAGAATTATGGTTTTCGTGCATATAAATCAAAGCAAAAATCACATAATTCAAAACACAATAAGTTTTTTTGTCAAAGGAAGCCTACAACTCACAATATTTTCTCATGAAGATATTCAAATTAATGTTAAACTTCTTTTCAAAAAATAAAATAAAGAAAACTAATAAAAAGATCTTCATGCTCTTAAATTAAAGGAAAAACTAAATATTCATAAACATTTAAAAGAATGAAAAATAAAATTATCAACTCACCAAAACGCCCTTGTAATGAACAAACAACTTGAATCAACTTTGTTGAACTACAAACATTTTTTCAAACAAAAGCAATCAAAGAAAAATAATAATCAACATTTTTGTATCACAAAACTAAAAAGAATCAACATTATTGTATCATAAAAAATACTATGAAATATATATATATATATATATATAATATACTCACCAAAAAATTAAAATAATTTTCATATATATTCTTAACATAAAATTAAACTTATTTGCATAAATTTAAATTTTTTATACAAAATAAAACTACTATTAAAAATAGAATTTACCATAAAGCAATATGGTTGTGTTGCATATAAACCAAAGCAAAACCTTATAAACATAAGAAAAAATATATTTTAATCAAATTAAACCTAATTTCCATAACATTTTCCCAGCAAAGGAATCCCAACCATTGTTAAAAATCCAACCTTTGTCAAACTTGTTCTCAAAAGAAGAAATCATCCCAACAAAATACTTTTTATTTCTATGCTCATAAATCAAGAGGAAAACTCAACAGTCACGGTACACCCAAAAAAAATTGACACTAAATACAACGTAATTTCTTGTCTAAGCAAATTAAATCTACTCTCTGGACAGTTTTTAAAGTTTGTTTTTTTTTTTTTTTTTTTTAAACAAAAACATTAAAAAGGAGAAAAGATCCGACATTTTTAAATCATAAGAAAGCGAAAAAATATATTTTTGAATATAACATCAATGAAAAATGCGCTCACTAATAGAGTTAGATTATTTTCTCATATTATTCATGCAATATTAAACATGATCTCATAATTTAAAATTTATCATGGAAGAATTGTGATATTATATATATGTGTATGGAGAATCAAATCAATAAATAACTCACCGATGATTAAAATAAAAAAATTAAAGTAGAAAAAAAAAATTTAAAAAAAAAAATAAAAAATAAAAAATCAATTTTTTTAATGGTAAAAGATAGAGTAGAACAAATATGGAAGATAGGCTTATTAATAATAGAAGATGATTATCATGTTCTCTCAACACAATATTTAACTCATTCTCATAAGACATTATATATAATCTTAAAACTTTTATATCAAAAAGATAAATTATTAATGTCATTATTGTTTTGTACTAATAACAGTTCAACAAGATCTATATATTGTTACAAATAAGGTAAAACAACTATTTATTGGAAAAATAATAAATGGTATTTAACCTTGTAGTGTTTTATATCTTCCAGTACATCACCGATGAACATTGTGATGTTCTATTTTTTCCAATGTATCTTTAATGAGCATCCACCAGCATCACCACATATTGAAATTAACGAAATCCATGCATCGGAAATGAGAAGACCAAATTACCTAAATATTGGCAATATGAATGTCGTCATTTGATCACGGACATAAGAGAAATCTCAATCTAATCGGTGCACACCCTATCAACATAAAGATAGTTATAATAGTTTATATTTAATTAAATACTAGATTTTTTAAAGTAGTAGTTAGATATTTATTTATTAATATGGTCTAATTTCAATGTTTAAAGTCATTAATATTATTATAAAATATAAAAAATACTATTTATTAAAAAAATTATATCATACTTTTTATAGATGTTAATTGTGAGGTTGGTGAGCCCACACTATACATTATATCTCCACTTTACCAATCTATGAATTTTATGTTTTTTATTGTAGATAATCTAATTGTTGATGAGATTTGAACCTAGATTACTCCAATATAAATACATTTATTTTAATTGTTATACCACAATCTAAAGGATGAAAAATTAATAATATTAAAATAAATAAATAAAATTGACCTCAAAATTTCTGGATTTTACCCAATAACAAAATGAGAATGTTACAGAAGTGTAACACTACAAGATATTAGCACCAATGAAATTACTATGAATAACTGAATGGTCTCATAAAAGAGACGACTACAACTATTTTATAATTATAAGCGGTCCTATACAAATGACAATAAAAAATAACATCCTTACCTAAAAAATAAAACTAATGACTCCTTAAAAGAGAGATTTAAAAAAAATAAATAGACATTGAAAACAAAAATTTACAATACCTGAAAAAAATATTTAAACACAATAAAAATACTTTACAACAAATAAAAATTTTATTCTATAAATATTTTATAAATCTCTTTTACATTCAAATCTCCTAAATTTCCTTTACAATCATATTTTAAAATCTACATAACCTCCTAATATATCTACTCTTAAATCATCTATTATAACACATACTAAATATGCCCTAAGCACTAAAACTCATGGATCGCCAAAGGTTGAATAAGGCACAAAAACAAGAAAAAGGAATAGATTGATGAGTGAGTCGAGCGCTAAAGCAGGATCCAATACAGAGAAGCGAGCGCCCAAAGGGTAAAGCGCGAAATTGCGACCACGAAGAGAAACAAGCGTTGACAGGCGGGAGGCTGCAAGGGAGAGATCCGGGCAGATGCAGGCATGGTTTTGACAAAATAATTTTGGTCAACTGCCGTCGGTTGCAGGCAGCTTTTATGCACTAATTGCAAGGAGAAGCTTGTTATGTCATTTTTTCTGGATTGCTTTTATGCATATGAGAATCTACATATTAATTTTTTTTTCACTTATATATACAAGTTGAACAGATCATGACATGTGAGTTTTGATTTTTGAATGATTGTGTTTTCCTTTAAATGAATCTTTTACCATCAAGCGATGAGACCGACTCGGCTTTTTGAATGAGAAAAGTTGCAAAACATGGTGGGTTGCTGCAAAAGTTCCGAGCACACAAGTGGTAGAATCAAAATAGCCTTTCCATTTCATTGTCAGGATCGTCTCTTCATTTTGCTAAAAATTATCCTGATTGATTTGATTGAAAGAAGCACAAATATTAAAACATTTGCACTGATGGAAGTCCGAACTTCGGAGCTCGTTGGTGCCATAGCAATGATGAGTAGACTACCAAAATTATAAAGCCCTTCAAATGAAGAGGTCAACATGGAGTAGTGGATGTCCGGTTGTTTCGTAGTGAGAGAGAGGATAGAACATTTGGTTCGGTGTCAAGGGTCAAAAAGCCGATGGTTACTAGACGATATTTTGGCTTTCTTATGGAGGTGGTCTGATAATGTGTCAAGGGACCTCGAATTTGGAATGGAATGCACCGTAACCACCCCAAGCCGTTCAGTGTGTGACAGAAAGAAGAGTTACGATGATGACTGGACTAGAATAGTGCTAAAGCACAATAAGGAGTGTGTATTCGTTGAGACTAAATTTACTGTGTGTTGGGGGAAAAAATATTATATTTGGGTTGATTATATTAATTTTGATAAAACTCGCTTATATATATACACAAAGTCATTAACAATTTGTTAACTTATATTTTGACATAAAAGTATATACAAAAATGATAAATATATAATCTTTAATAAATGGTTAATTCAACACAACAACAAAATAGCGATTTTTGTATAGTTTTACTTCTGTTTTATGGTGACGTATGGGATACAAGGAGTCCATATTATTTTCAAGAGAACCATTGTGTACTTGTAAATTTTCTATAAAAAAAATTACAAACAACAAATAATGTATAAAAATATATTTTTCTATGAATATAAATAATTTAGTATAATGCCCCGCCTAGCCTAACCTTAAGTTAGGCTGATGGGAATACAGATTTCGGTTATATTATATTTTAATTAATATATTGATGATGACATGAGTTGATAAGGGCTTGCAATATGTTCATTAGGGTAATATTTGAGTCGTCGTAATGAGAGTAGGAGCTCCAGCAATGGACATCAACAGTGAGCATAGCCCCTAGTAGTGGAAATAGGGATGATAGTCACTTAGCAAGTGTAGATAGTAAAACCTGGTATTTAACACTTGAAAATTTCAATCTTGACCTTCACTTATCTTACATAACCTGCGCATTTCTAAATAGTTCTCACTCTCCATTACCTCACACCTACATGCTAGTTATGAGTTTGATCCACTCTAAGTTGTTATCAATCACCTACATTAACACTCCAATCTATGTTAAAATAAATAAATATCATATGTAAATAGTTCTAAATCATCACAATTACATTCACATCTCCTTGAAAGTAATGTCACGGTCACACAATAGCAATGATGTTATTATCCTAAAGTTGGCATTATCATTCTTCACCTAGCAATGACTATTTTTCAAACCCTTCCCATAGGTTGGGTAATTCACTTATCTTATCAGTGGTGTGGTAAATTACCCAAATGGACTCATATTTATAAAACACAAAACCTTATTTAGTACTCACTTGGTTCTTTCCTATCAAGCATCTATACACTATTTCACACTGAGAAAATCTACCCTATTCTTCCCAAATTACAAGTAAAACACTAAGAGTATCCTTCAACTATGTTTGAAACATATCAAACAAAGTTGAAAGAGAATATTGTCAATATTAAAGGTATATTTCAAGGTGCATTCATTTAGTGAAAGAGCACAATTGCACATTCACAATAAGAATAAGAACTATGTGGGGATTGACTCCCCTCTTCTAATAATTGTATATGTAAGCAATGATAAATCATTAATGGGGATGATTGAGATCAGTTCATCCCTATTATACTTCCTTAATTTTACAAGTTTTCATCCCATAAAAATGAACCTAGGGTTTGAAGGAGAAGGAACCTAATCATAAAAATTGTGTATGTAGTCGAGGGTCATAAATCTCATAAATGAAGACTTCCCAAACAAGTGTACTACACTGTATAGTCACAAAGAGACAAACCTACCCAAGAGAATAATCTCAACCATAGACAATACAGTTGATATTCCTATCCAAGTATAAAGTTATTGACCTTACATAAATAGATAGTTAATTTTAGATGTGAAATAATCAAAACCCTACCTCAAATCTATTTTTATTATCATAACACAATCACAATTAATAAATCAAATAGTAAATATAAGTATCATGATCTCCTTAGTAATTTATATAAATAGTAACTTACTTTATCATATCTATTTCAATCAATTACATTCAGATTTATGATTGGTTTTCATAGATTATAATATGAATTAATTCTCCTAACTATATTATATTATGATTAAAACTAATCCAAAAATAGCATTAACATATTGGTGAACCCATATATTTATTGAACACTACCAAACCTTAGGTTTCCGTTGGGTTCTCATTCCTTAATTCTAAGGTTTTCATATAATCTTCCTTTTATATTTTTTTTAAGACCTAATTTCTTATTCTCTTTCACATTACAAATTCCATATGGATATAATTAATAAATATTATTTATATTAGTTTAATCAATTCATGATTACACTTAATTTCATCTTTTTCTACTTGGATATACTTAAGTTGGATTGAATATTTCTACACCAAGGCTGAAATAAAAAATATACTATCCTCTATCTCTTTTAACACACATCCCCTTGATGGAATTATTATGACAATTGATACCACACATACTCATGGAAATGATAGACAAATGTACCCTCATATGAATAATTTTGGTAATGAATAGGGAATAAAATCAATAAATTCATGATGCCATGTTATATGTGTCCCAAGATGAGTAGGAAAGCTAGCCCAAGCTACTACATCTAGTGAACAATATAACACTTTCTATGATATCAATCAGAGTACTATTATTGATATTATTTATACATGACAAGTTATACATGTGATATCTACCCAAGGTGTGGGGAAACACAAGGTATCTCACATATTTTTATCTTTAATCCTACATAAGAGACTTATTCCCATCCTTTAATGAACATACATATTACACCATCTAGATTACCTATTGCAAATTCTCTTAAGCATACTATTTCAACTCTAAAAAATAAGGTGTTGTAATTAGAATAAGGTACATATCAAGGTATTTATTAATTATTTTTTCATGCATTTCTACATAATATTTTAGATCTCAATATAGCATCCTATCCCTTACCTTTAGAGTTTGTAGCTCCCAAGCTTCTATTATATGACAAAAAGGTGATCGTAAAAACAAATTTTATTTTTACATTTAGCATGTCTGAATTATGTAACCAACAACCATTTCTTGACCAAGTTATTTCTAATAAGTCATAAATATTATTATTTGAGGTGATTTTATGACATTTCACCTCAATCAATTAGGGGTTTCCTTCTTCTAGTCGACCAACTTTTTTGCAGATTTCTCTTTTAGCATTGATGAGAAATTTTCTTATGCCCAAACTAAAGAAGGGTTTAATAAGCCAATAATTTCATATTTACATTAATAAAAGATAATTCTTGCTAGGATGACTAATCCTACTGAATACAATGAGTTACAAGATATATTCAAGTAAAGCTTGATTGCACTGCTTCATGAGTCAATGTTATTTACTAAATTCATAGGTTTTGATGATTTATGTCAAATAATGAGAGACTGAGAATTAAATAACATTTTACTTAATGAGATTAAGTATGATCCTAATACTATTAATACATCAAATGCCAAGTTTCAAAGTAAATCAAATTATAAAATAAAATCAAACGAGAACAAGGATGAATCTAATTTTACATTCAACGTAATATCACAACCTATAAATAGGATTCTCTTTCTTGATCCATAGAAGTGTCAATTATCATGAGTATAATCACCTACTCATGCAATACTATAGACTTTACTTATGTGCAACCTCATCCTCAATAACATGAAATTGGTTCAAGCAAACCTACAGCTAAAAATTATCATAGTAATGCATATTGTGCTTACCATATAGCTTTGGGGCATTCTAAAAATTTATTTTTTTCAATTTAAGGCACAAGATAAAATATCTTATCGATTACATTCTCATTTAATTAGGCACACCTAGAGAGGATTTTAGAATACCAAAAAATGGGAACTATAAATTAAAATTTTTAATGACACATTTACAAAGTATTAGGACACATACATTAAGGTTACTTTTGAAGTACATCATATTTATCATGCATATCCTCCTCCTAAGAGATATCACCACCTAATTGATGGGATTATTGGCACACTTAGAAGAATATTACCACAATGACCTATGATTAAATTCAGTGATGAATCATATTTTTATGCATTATTTATATGAAATCATATCAATGAACACCCTATACACAATGTTATGATTTATAATGGTTCAAGATAACTAGTTTTTACCATGGCAAATATAACATCTCTTAGATACACATAAAAGGATACACAAGATAATAAAAGAGTGGTCAAAAGGTTTAATGGACACACTTAGGACACCCTTAGACATATTGTGCTACCTCTTCAAGTATGCCCCACCATAGTAGCTACTTCTTTCCTAATCATACTAAGTAATGGGGTGTTTTACATGTTGTTGGGAGACCTTTATATTCATAACCTTTATGTATTATTTTATACAATACATTGAAAATTACTACCACCACCCCCACTACCACCACATTAAATTATTACTCCTATTTAGAATAATTATACATATGTGGTTATTGATTCTATGGAGGACCATTATTCAAAGATAATTATTTCAACTACCTAGGATCTATCTATAGATTCATTTAAAAGGAGAGTTGTTAAATTTCCTAGGAAACCAATGATACATTATCTATCACATCAAAGAACTATTTAGGATTCCTATAGATGTTTATCTATTATACCACTACCAAGTTAGTCCCATATATAGTTAAATATTTTATATAATGAACATATATATATATGCATTCTCCTACTACACAGTAAGTTTAGTAGTGTCCCAAATATTATAGATCTACTTATCATACATAGGATTCTATGAGTAGTGATGATGATGGTTATACTATATCAAAGGATTCATTTTCATATTTTGATACGCATATATGTTAGCTTTTAGTCATGAAATATAATCCTTTCACTATATGATATAGGTGCCTCCCATGATGATCCCATTAATGGAATAATTGGATATCACCTTTGTGCATATTCAAATCAATTCAAAAATATAAGAAAATAAAACAATTTGATGCAATTCAAAAAATAAACATAATATTCAAAAAAACAAAAATCAGGGCCTAAGCATGACATGAGTTACTAAATTACACTATTTACATATGTTGTTTATAACATATTTAGTAGATGGAATATTATTTTTCATACACATAAACTTCAATAGATATATGGGTGTGATGTTGGACATACAAATCATACATGGACATGTAGATGTTCGACCATTCTTATAACTAGAGGCCATGCCAATACTAGGGGCATCTACATTCATAAATTACATTATTATAAGTTATATATTTCTATGACCTTTTGACCATGTTGATGTATATACATTTCTTACACATGCCTTGCTAGTTACTCATTTATTACATAGTGTTACATGGATATGTGATATACTAACATATAAGGATATTTTAGACATTTTTTCACATGTTTTATGCTTCGTTAATGTTGTTAATTTCACATAATAGACTATCTATTATTTTATATTGTGTGTGGCTCATTAGCTTTGGTTTTTTCTCTTTATCCTTTTTTTGTGACATTTGTGCCCCTTGTTTATGGATGCTTAACCTTTTTTCTTGTAACATTTGTGTCTCTTGTTTGTGGCTCATTAGCCTCATTCATTAGTGACATATTTATGTCCCTTGTGTGTGGCCCCTTGGCTTTACATGTGATATTCCTAGCTATTTTTTGACATTACATATTGATTTTGTTTCTCTTATTTGATTGTTATGTTTGTAGGTATCATTATTCATATCATTCACCTCTCCTTTATGTGTTGATCTATGACTTATATCATGCCCCTAATTATTATATAGTCTTATGCAATAATAGTTATTAATACATACTTCATAGACACATTATGATCAAATATTCTTCACATTTTGACATAATTATATATGATTATTTTTGTGTACATAAAATGATATAGTAAACTCTTCTTTTGAAATCAATGACTTATAGACTACATCAATCAATTTAAAAGGGAGGCATATTAGTGGGCTTGCCATATAGACAAAAGTCTCCATGAAACAAAAATAATAATAGTTTAAATAAAAAATAGATTTCATAGATTTCATAAATTTAATCAAGTTTCAATTATAATTAAAATTTTAGATTTCACATATGGAGATTGACTATTAGATTTTCATTGTAAGTTTTATTTTGGAAAGTTTTTATATTTAGATCCTTCTCCTAAAGACAAAGTGTGTTATAAACAAGTTAAAGTATGTATTTATCCTTTTACTCTAGTAAATTCATTGCATTATAATACTATAATAAATTAAGAGAATTTATAGATACTAAAATCTAGTATTTGACACTTAGTAATGTCAATATTGACCTATACTTATCTTAAATTACTTGTACATTTCTAAAAAAATCACTCACCATTTCTTCATAGTTACATGTTATTTATGATCTCGATCCACTCTAATTTACTATCACTCATCTATAAGAACACTCTAGTCTATGATAAAATAGATAAATATCATCTTCAAATAGATATAAATCATCAAACCTGCATTCATTTCTCTTTGGTAGTAACATCACACAAATAATAATGTCAAATTTATTGTCTTGACACTGACTTTATTGTACTTCACCTAGAAAAAAATATTTTTAAAAATTAAACCATTCCCTTAGGCCATCCCATGCACATGTCATGTTAGTGGTGTAGTAAATGACCAAAACAAACTCATATAAATATAAATAAATACCTCACTTAGTACTTGTTTGGTAATTATATATCAAGTATCTCAACACTATTACACATTGAGCATATTTTTCCTATTCTTCCCAAATTTAAAATCAAGCACTATGAGCGGTCATTAACCAAATCTAAAACACATAAATCTAATTCAAGAGTGATCATACCCAAATTTATAGGTGCATTCACATAGTGAATGAGCTCAATTGCACATTAAAACTATGGGAAAGAAATACATATGAATTGACTTCCCTCTTCATAGTATTATATGTGTACGCAATAGTCAATAATTAGTGGGGATGATTGGTGTCAGCTCAACCCAATTGTACTTCCTCACCTTTTACAGGTTTTCATCCTTCACAAAAAAACCTAGAGTTTGAAGGAGAAGGAATTCGATTACTAAAGTTGCATATTTAATTGAGGCTCATAGATCTTACATAGCGAGACTTACAAGATAAGCACATTCCACTATAGGGTCTAAGAGAGACTAACATTCTTAAGACTATATCGTTAACGACATATAGTAATGTTAACATTCTTATCCAATCCTAACAATACCAATCCTGTCCACATAGACAATTACTACTATATGTGAATGAATGACAAACCTTCTTCTATTATATTTACATTTTTTATAACACAATCATAGTTGATTTATCAAACAATAAAGTTATATATCTTGATATTCTTAATAATTTACATAAATACTAAATTAATTTATCATACCTATTATAATCAATTACATTTATATTTATACTTAATTTATATATGTGACAATTTGAATTTATTCTCCTAATTATGCCCTGTTTTGATTAATAATCCAAAAATAGGGTAAACATTATATAGTTGATTTATGTTGTGCTTTAGTTACGTGGGAAGTTGACAACATATATTTGGGTAGCCCAACAACAATGGGATACATTTTGTTTTAAGTGTGGAAAATTATCCACATAAGTGTGGGATAAAGCAACGGGAATATCGTGAGAAATAAAAAGAAAATATGGTCGCCAAAGAAGAATCCATAAGCCAAATGGAAACCACATTGGAAAAATACTCTATAAAAAATTAAATGAGAAGATAAAGGTCACAATCCACAAATGAAATTAGATTGTAGGTGGCTGGTGAATATTTAATATAAAAGTGGACTGTGTAGCAGAAACAAGGGAAACTTTTGTAAACAAATAAAACCAACCATACCACCTGTAATAAAATAAATATGAACAAGGAATGAAATGGCCATAAGAAATCATCAAAGTTAAAACAACATGGGGATCACCATTTCTTAAATAATTGAGATCTACCAAGCTGAACAAAAACTGCATCTCCATATTTAATATCGAAGATTATTGTTTAGAGAGGGAAAGATAATTATTTAAAGGAGGAAGATACATGTAGTCATATAGAAAGCGAGAGATGCAGAAATACTCCCAAGTTCTGCTCATGGCTGGGAATCTGAAAGTACTGAGAAATGAGGAGGCTCGCCTATTTATTTTGTGTCGATATTTCTTTGCTTGAATTATATTCTCTATGAAATCTATATTTGGTCTAATCTGGTTGGTGAGTTGTGGGACAAGAGAGATGTGATGCCATTATGGATTAACACAATGAGGACGGGGAATACATTTTCAGTAGCATGCCTATTACTTAGTTGTGTTGGTAATTCCCATACATGTTACACAATCTTTAATGGGTTGATAAAATAAACGGATGACGAACAATGAATTTTAAAAAAACGAATATCACAGTGGATGAAGATGCCACAATATACTGTGGCTCTTAGAACTGGGTTATATATGATCAACTATCTGTTAACTTCGATTTACTAATGGATTATTATTATGAATACTGTAATTGAAGTAAACCATAATAAGTTATATTATATATAGAAAACAATAGATCATTAGCCATTGCCTTAGGTAACCTAAGTTAATTGTAATTTACATTGAACACTTTCACATTGTGATTTAAGGAAACCAATCGCTTGTGTATTACCAAAGTATTTATATTTATCAATTATTATAAATAATACTTTTAACATAAATACTATTAAATCGTTATATATTAAAAAAAGGTTAGTATGAATGATTTAAAACAATAAATTTTGTATGTGTGTGAGAAAGAGAAAGAGACATACCCACAAACAATTAAATACAAATCTTATCAAACTCAAAATGTAAGGTGAATTTAAAAATATTTTTTCAACACAAACTTCCATCCAACTTGGTATGTATTGGTAAAGATTCATTTTGGAATAAATCTATCAATGCACACCAATTATCGGTTTCAATAAAGCTACATGTCCTTGAATTTTGAGATAAATACTACCAAACATTTATCAAGGTCGATCATGCTAGAGTTTCTTATATATATATATATATATATATATATATATATATATATATATATATATAATTGAAAACAAAATCACTTTCAAAGAGATTGTGAATGCAATAAACATGATATTTATTACATATTTACAAGAATTTACACACACACACATATAAACAGTACTTATAACGACTTTATTGCATTATAAGTCATTTTCAAAGAAATTTTGAACACAATAAACAAAATATTTATTTTATAGTTGCATTATATATATATATATATATATATATATATAAAATATGCCTTCACTCATAAACTATGATATAAAAATTATTTACTTTATGATTTAAAAAATATGAATTTAATTAATATTATAAACACTTTCAATTTTCTACAAAGAAATTGTGAAATTAACCCATAAAAATAAAACATATTTATTAAATTTATATTATATTGTAGACACTTAAATTAGTATTTAAGCTATAACAATGCACTTGTGACCCCTCATTTTACATACCTAGATCTAGACCTATCCTGGGACCCCTTTGATCTCTTACAAACACTTCAAGTGTGGAGAACTCACTCTTCTCAGTTTATTGTGGACCCCAGAATGCACCCATCCATCATACTATTAGCCTTAAGCATCATTTAAGCCACGATAGACCTGTAGTGCCACTATTATTCCCCATTAGATAATAGTGCCCTATTGGCCAACAAACAAGAGTGCATTGCTTTGTTCTCTAATCTACCTCTCTTGTCCCCCAACAAATAACAATGAAATTTCAAAATTCAAAGTTATTGAAAGATCAATCTATATTCCAAATAAGCTCCATTTAAATAAATTTCAAATATATGACTATACAAACACATTTTATATCATTTTTCATGGAAGAGACTTCCACACTAAAAAACATTGTAATTCAAATTACAAATTGAGAGAAAATTCCTTATTTCTCCCAATTCTGATTACATATGGCCTAGTATTCCAGAGCTAAATTCTAAATACATCTCCAAGGTCACAAGTCATAGTTAATACACTTAATCACACCATTATTTCACCAATATAATGCTTTGTACTAGTTATTCACATGCTATTATAGCAAGGGATAACTACATGAAATTTGATCCCTCTTCAAAGTATTGGTATGTAGGCAATACGCATCATGCATGGAGTGTTGATGTCATGCCCAACATAAAGTGTTGACCCCTTTTTATCCCATTGATTTATATCAATCTTCACATGGCATGGAGCTAGGGTTTTGAAAGATGTGTGTGTGTGTGTGTGTGTGTGTGTGTCTACACACACACACACACACACACACACACACACATTATTGTAGATTATTGAAAGATCTTGCATGGAACAACATAGAACATACAAATTAAAGTGAATAGAACCAAAAATTCATAGAACTTCACTATTATGGATAGTAATGACCTCACAAAGGATAGGATCACCCCCTCTCCTATCCAACTTAGGGCATTTTTTTAGGGTTCATTTCAGCTATAGATTTAGTTTTATAGTCACTAGATCAGGCCATACTGGGAATTTCATGTTCTCATTCCAACTGTAGCATGGTTTTCCAGCTAAGTATTAGGTTTTCTATTGAAATTTCCTTATTTAGTAAGTTTCTATATTTATCAAGTTTTAAAGCCCCAATAAGGAGCAGTGTTTATTCATTGAGACTAAATTTACAATGTGTTGAGGAATAAACATTATATTTGGGTTGATTATATTGATTTTGATAAAAATTCAGGTAAAATTTGTACACATACATACATATATAAGTCTTTAACAATTTACAAACTTAAATTTTGACATATAAATATATACAAAAGTGTATATTAAATTTTGACATAAAAATATATACAAAAGTGATAAATATACAAAGTCTTAAACAATTTTTTAACCCAACACAACCACAAAATAATTATTTGTGTATGGAATAACTTATGTCCTAGGGTGATGTATGGGATACGAGAGCACTAGAGTTCATTTCCTTTATAAGAGCATCAGCGTGTGCTTGTAAATTTTCTAAGGAAAAAAATTATAGAAACAACAAACAATGTATAGAAATATATTTTTCTAAGAATATAATTAATTTAGTATAATGTCCTTCCTGACATAACCTTTACTTAGATAGATGTTAACATGGGTTTTAATATGCTTTAATTTAAATTTAATATTTAGTTAAGATAGACTAACATAATTTTAAGGCTTAATAGAAGCACTCTTCTTCACAAGATGACATCTTGATAGGAATAAATTATATCCTTATCAAGGATGCATAAAGAATGTGAAAAACAAATTCAAGAGATGAATTGATTCGATTGGAATCAAAGGATTGCATAAATGCAATATATTAACTCTACATTTCACATTCCATGTTATAAATACACTACTAAAATTCTTAATATATGGGAACAAGATACTGGGGTAGACAGCCTATGGTGGGGTTGTCAACACTATGAGCACAAACTAAAAGTATAACTAATTTGGGTGAGAACACTTTTCACACCAATACCCCCTTAAGTGTAACTTGGGAAGAAATCAAACTAAACACATGCAAAAAATAATAATGGGTCTCCATAACAAGGCTTGATTAGGTACCCATGTATAAAATAATCCCCTCAAGCACAAGCGAGAAGGAGAAACCCCATAGAAAAAAACTCTTCCCATAAGAGGATGATGAGAGAAGGTCAATTGACACCACGAAGTAGTGTTTTTTACCCCTGTGAGAGTTTGTAAGTGATGGAAATTAATCTTAATGAAAGATTTCGTGAATATATCATTAACCTGCTTTATTATAGGATAAAAACATAGATCAATGACCTACTTCTAAATCAATTCCCTAATGTAGCACATGTGAATATTTATGTGTTTGGGACTTTGATGATGAAGTGGATTCTTTGAGATTTAATTGGTACTCTAATTGTCACAAAGGATGATAGATGGTTGTGGAATAATGATTTTAAACTCAGTCAAAATATTTTGAGGCTAAATAACCTTAATAGTAGCATTAACAAACCCTAATACTCATCTTCAATCAAAGAGAGGGTAATAACATGTTGCTTATTATTATTCAAACTAATGGGGCCTAAATAGATGTGAAATCTATAACCAGAGGTGTACTTACAATCTTTAGAATCACCAACCCAATCAAAATTTGTATATCCAATTAAATTCTAGACAATCCCTACTACATAATGTATCCCATGTCAAGGAGTGTGTTGGATGTAATTTAGTATGTGTTTGGATGCTTTCCAATGAATTTCATGTGCCTCTTGTATAAAATGTGAGACCATGTCAACTACAAAAGAAACGTCAGGGTAAGTGCTTGTCAAATAGATGATACTTCCAACAAGTTGATGATACAAAGTGGAATTAACTAGTGGAGTGGAATGCTTTGCCTCAATCTTCACTCTTACCATAAAGGGAGTCAGTTCAAGCTTATAATTAGCCATGTTAAACTGAGATAAAAGAGCAAGATCGTACTTGGGTTGAGCAAGAGTGATCCTAAAAGAAGACTAAATGATCTCAATCATGAGAAAGTAGAGAAAAGGCTTAAGTCAGTCATAGAAAATCAATCATACAGAGCATATTTAACTCTATCAAGGACAGGTGAAGAAATCCCAATAATAATTAAGTCATCAACATAAAGGAATAGAATTAAATAGAAGTAATTTTTTCATAGAATGTAGACATTGACATCTGAGTGATAGTGTGATAATCTAGTCTAGAGAAGAAAGGAGTCCATCTTGGCATACCAATCTTGAGGGGCCTATTTGAGGCCATAGAGAGACTTATACAAGTAACAGACCAAAGAAGAGTCTTTCAAAAACCATTTTGGATGTTAAAATAGATTTCTTCCTCAAGATCCCTATGAATAAATACACTCTTCATGTCCATCTAATGTATAACACAACCATAAGCTCAAAAAATAGTAAGAACCAAGTGAATGGAATTCATATTAGAAATGGTAGCAAATGTCTCATTATAGTTAACATTGATAAGTTATTAGAACACTTTATTAATAAGCATGATTTAAACTTATAAATAGTTCTATCTGCTGCATATTTGGTTTGGTTGATCCACTTACAATGAACTATTTTCCTTCCCTTGGGAAGGGTGACTAAATACCAGGTTTTGTTCCCAATCAAGGAACTATACTCTTCCTCCTTTACTAAGTCCCACTCAACATGAACAAATGCTTCATGAAAATATTTTGGATCAAAATCAAGGGTAATGTATGCATGTAGAATATGGAAATGTTGTGATCAATTTCTTCAAGTGTCTAATGGATCCTTGACAAAGGGACTTGATAAATAAAGAGTCTATCAAACCCATTGAGGTGATGATGAATATGGGGTTAAGGAAGTAGATTATATAACAATTGAAGATTACATTGGAAGAGGTAGAAGTAAAGAGGAATCCTCTAAGTCACTATCATTTGAGTCCACTAGGGATGTATGAGGTAAAGTATGAGAGGCCAAGGGAGGAAATGTTTCCACAAATCTAACACTCCTCACAATGAAAAACTACTTTATCTATGGATCAAAGATTCGGTATCCATTGACACCATTAGGATATCCAACAAAGAGGCATGGCCAACTCTATGGTTATAGAGGCTTATATTTTTTTTGAAAGAATGTATCCCAATACAATGGATCTAAAGACTATAAAATGTCATGAAATGGGTTTATAACGATACCAAGCTTCAAAAGGAGTCTTGCCTTTAAAGGATTTATGAAGAATTTAGTTTTGAATATAAGCATCACATTTAATAGCTTCAGCCCAAAATTCTAGACCAAGAGAGCAAACATGGCTAATATAATTTTCCATCTCCTTCATGGTCCTATTCTTCAATTCAATAACACCAATTTGATGGGGTTCATGGTCCTATTCTTCAATTCAATAACACCAATTTGATAGGGTGAATAGACAATAGAATATTAAATATTGATCCCTTTAAGTGTGCATAACTTATGAAGATGATGATTCATATATTCTCAACCATTATATGTGCAGAGAATTTTGACAAGTTTTCTGATCTGCTTCTCAACATGAACCTTAAAGTCTTAAAACTAGTTTAAGATTTCACTCTTCTAATGAGGGAAATACACCCAAGTTAACCATGAATAGTCATCAATGAAAGTGAGGACATAATTTGTTTTGATGAAAGATAAAGTGGGGAATGGACCAATAATATCACTATGAAACAATTTGAGGACTTATGAATCCCTCTAAGATGACTCTTTCTCAAAATTATCCTCTAGATGTTTGTTGATTGTATAGCCTAAATGTACACAATTAGAAAATTAGATAGGTGGGAGTCTTGTTACCATATATTTTGAATTGAGTTCTTGAAGGTAGCAATAGTTGAGATGGCCAAACTATCCATGCCATTGTTTACTCAGGAAATATTTATGCGTGAGTAAAGAAGTAGAAGGGAAATGAGGCAAACAATGGGAGAATTCATATATCTGAGACTCATGATAAATTTTTCCCATTAAAACTAATGGATCAACCTCAATATCCATAATTTATAATGAATCAAGGAAAAAATCAAGTTTCTTGACATTCCCAAGGTGAATGATTTGGTAGACTAAAATGAGGTTGGCACATAAATTCAAAATTTAGAGAACATCCAAAAATGTGCCTTCATGTATTGCAACTAATATTTTTTTGACAACATCCACTTGTGTATTATCTCTTGTGAGAATGTGAAGCACTGGTTCTAATGAAGAAAATTATTTCTGATTAGAACCCATATGATGTGTGGACCTAGATTCAAGTATCTATTGATAAGAAGACTTGCATATTATGATGAGTGCTTATCCATTCCATTTAATTAATTGTGAACAAGTGGAAAGAAATGAATCCTTTATGGAAGATGATGGCTAATTTATGTTATTTTTCTTGAAAAGTTTCTTCAACTAATCAATTTGTTTGCTATGGCATAAATGCTTATCATGACCAAGTTTCTTTTAGTATAAGCAAGGTGAGGTGGTCTTCCCTTCGTTATAAAACCCTTTTGGTTTTTATATGATTTTGATACTGCTAGTGTAGGATGTGAAGAGTGTAGGTGTTTTTCATGGCTTAGGGATTGGTTATTTCTATTGCTTAAATGCTTTTGAATTTAGGGGATGTCCTATCATCAAGGCTTATGAATTAGATGGATTATTAAGTCCCATACTGATCAACTTATCCTATTTGAGCATTAACATTTATGAAATTAACTCAAAATAAGGCATGATATAGGTATTATCGATAGTCAACTAAAGAGTCCAAAAGATTAAAAACATTATGCGCATTTAAAAGGTAGTTTGCCTAACACATTAAAGACTAACCATAAATCCTTCTTTACAATACCACACAATTTAGTTGTGATCTAAGTTCATTCACTTTAGCTAAATAATCTTGGATGTTGTCAAAACTAGATGATTCTAGATTAGTGATTTCAATGTTAATTTCATACCCCTTAACCTCAACAATTTTACCATATAATTTTTATGACTTATCCTAAGCATCCTTAGGAGATTTACATTGATCAATGTTAAATTAAAAGATCAAGAGAACTAAAAGTGTGTAGGTAAACAAGTGTTTTAGTGTGATCAATATACAATGCTATTTTTTCCTTGGCATATATGGGTTCTAGAAATGTTCCCTTTATGTAGTGGGTGTACCGTTTACCCATTAATGCACTCCATATATGATATTCCATGTTGTTTAATTATATGGATTGAGAACATGAAACATATGATTACCTATGGTAAAAATGTAAGAACATAAATGAGAAGACAATATATGGGCAAAGTCCACCAATATCACTACCTCAAAATAACTTGATAAAGAACACACCTAAGTAAAGATGATTTTGGCACTTTATAAGTAGTGTCGTTACAATGGCCACTTGCAAAAATAATGAAGTAGTTTAGAGTGAAATGTGTTATAGTTTGACAAAATAAATGCAATGATGTAGAAGATACAATTTTGTAATTTAATGATACAATAAGAGGGAACCATTGTGGAGTACATATAAAATCATGTAATAAAAAATAAATAAAAAAATTGTAAATGGGTTATGAATGAGTTTAAACGGAGTCTCTAATGGTCCAAATTGGATGACACTATTGTAATGCTTGTGACAAAGTGAAATATATTACATAACCACTAATCAAGGATAGAAACCACTGCACCACTATCAAGAGTGTGTAAAATGAGCCAATTTATTATTTTTAAAAAAATGAACAGGAGGTCGAGAATCAAAGATATCTATCGGTGAAATTGAACTATAAATCCATGACATGTAATCTATTTTTTTAAAGTGGCACCACCAATTTTATCATAACTACTACCCAGTTTATAGGTCTAGCAAATTGAGTGAAATTTCCACCAATTTTGGTGGAGTGGCCAAAATGGAAAAGCCAATAAATTTGACCAAGAATATATTGTTTTTTTAAACTAAAATAAAATTACCCCTTTTTTTTAATAATAACTAGCAAAACTAAGATAAAATTTCCATTACATAATGAAATTCATAAATTCAAATAGTTATGAAAATCTAAAAATAAGGTACACAAAACCCATAAATATTTTTGAATGATTCATTATATTTTAAGATATGTGTGAAGAAGAATATATGCCTTTTTTGATTAAAAAAACTTAATTATGCAAGCCAATTGGCCAAAAAAATGAATCTAGCTCTTCTTTTGAATACAAATCATATCAAAATAAATTTTTGTAATAAAAAACATAAAACAATTGCACTCAACTTGTTGT
>JARHVA010009256.1:310000-341395 GCA_037957365.1 Torreya grandis
TATGAGGAGGGCCTAGTCTTTTCCATGGTCTTACACTGTAACTCACAATGGGAGCACTAATGAGGTGAATGGTAATAGGGAAATGTTTTTTTATGCTAATTTATGAGGGTTTGGTCCTATCCATGGTCTTACACTCCAACTCACAAAGATATACATTAGGGAGAATGATCAATTAACAAAACAATATTTATCAAGGGAAAATATTAGGAATGTTGTAATGAATGAGGTAATGTAAAAATCGTAACCTAGGTGTCTATGAGAAGACCTTACAAATATGAGTCATACTAGGTACAAAAGAGAGACACTAAGAGTCTAATGACCATCAAAATAAAAAGAATACCTACTCATAATAAGCACAAAGTTGTCTAGGAAAATAGGTGAGACACTAATATCAACTCATGTTGCTCATTTGAACAAGAATAGTAAAATGGACCTACCTTCCCACAACATGTTCCCCATTCCTCGGGACCTCTTATAGAGTCGTCAGTCTACTATGAAGATTGAGTACTTGTGTGATAAATTAGGTAGCACTACAAGAGTTTTTAACTCTCCTTTCCCAATCTACTAGCCTACCATACCCCAATGGATCTTGACTCTATCATGAGGCAAACTTTGGAGTTTGGGATTTGATTATAAATAGGAGATGTGCTTTGAATCATGTCTTTTAGTGTGATTTAACTTTTGAATTTATATTTTTTCTTTTGTATCATTTCCTTTGTTTAAATTATTTGTATTTTAACTTTTTTTATGGATTTTATGTTTCCTCTTTGATACTTATTTGTAATAAACAACATGATTGATAGAATCATTACACATGAATGACATTTATACTTTAGTTAAAAGATTCTAAGTGTCCAAATATATGACTGACTAAACACTTAGGCTTACCTATGAACTAGTATGTAATCTCAAGTTTTCACCATATGTATGCTTAGTATGTGAAAAGAATAAAAAATAATAAAGGTATATCCAAAGTGGATCAATAAATAGAAGTACAATGAAACATCTTGTTTGCTAACTGATCATATGGTAAAAAAGGATTACTAAGGGAAGCAAGTTTTGTATAACCAAGAAACAATAACAATTATCTAAATTGTAATTGAGATAAGGTAGAAAAAAATCATTGTAAAAGAAAAAAAAATCATGAAAGAAATGAACTCATAAACATAAGTCTGAAATCATGGAAATAATGAAAAAAATCCATAATAAATAGGGAAGTAAATGAAACCATATATAACACATAAAGCGTATTATAAATATACATGTAAAATAGATAGGTGAAACCAAATTTGAAACATAGTTAAGTGTATAAAATATATCAAAGTGGATTGTAAATCCAATTCAAAATCATAACGAATAACAATGTTAAATAACACCATGTTTTTGTCATAAATACTAATAAATTTGTCCATAAATATTTTCCATGACATTTGAAACATCTCTATGAAGTTGGATCTTAATGGCATCCATAGTCTCATCAATCCTCATGGAAATATGTGCAAAAATCTCTCTCTAAATATCATCAATATAAAATGTAGGTGTAGGTGAAGGATCATGCTCATGATGGATCTCCTACATAGAATAATAAATGAGAGGAATAGGTTCTTAAATAGGAATGGTATATGTTTGATGAGGAGGCACCATTAGGGAAAAAGAAGGAGCCATGGGTGGAGAAGGAGGTGCCATCAATCATGAAGGAGGAACCTTCTTACATGGGTGACTATGGAAGGAAGAATAGATGGTATGAGTTTTGATGAAAGGTGATCATGAAGGTGCTACTAGAAAATACCATCCTAATTAATATGATGGGTACGACACTGGTGCCATAGACTTCCCCATATTTATGTGTATACTGACATAATAACTTAGAAGGAGGTATAGATTTGTCTTTGGGCTGAGCTATGGTGGGATGCAATGTGTGAATATACTATCAAAGTTTCTAGTAATGAGTGAAAGATTGATTATCTACCCCATGAAAGTAATAAATATGTTTGTTAGTAGACTTTTGGGGCCTACTAATAGAATAGGTAGAAGGAGAAGCTAGTGATGGAAAATATAACTGGTGATATCTAGTCAATTTACTGACAAATTTATGCATGTCATAATAAGGTTTATTATCCCATTAGTCAAGCATGAGACTAGTTAAGATAAAATAAGGTCATTTCCAAAGGAAGGTAGGGTTGAAATAGGAATTGGACTAAGCTTATCTAAAATTAAAGCAGGAAAAGAAATAATATGAGGCTCAGATGAAGGTAACACAAGGGTATAAATCAGACTAGGATCAGAAGAGGTTCAGGTTGGTCATGTCAAAGAACTAAGAGCAGTAGCTAACATCTATGGGGTAAGCAAACTAGAAGGATCCTAGTATCTAGAAAAGTAGTAAGGATCAATCATGGCATGATCCATAAGCATGCTTCTAAGATGCTTTTCTAAAACTAGGGGTGTACGATGTGATTGCTCCATCTCTACCCTATGAAAAATAGGAAGACTAGAATTAGGCATTATAAATAAAGGAATCTTATAAGACAAACGAAAAGACTGAAATAAACAAGTAAGATATCAAAGAATCTCAACAATTCTATCTTGGAAAAGTCCACCTAAAAATGCGTCATCTAAAGCATAACCATCATTATATTTGAGTGTATGGAAGTCAATGGTACATGTAAATATTACCTTATCATCAATATTTTTATGATGGATATAACATCTAGTCTTAGTTAAGACCACAAGTAAATCATTAATAAGAGGTTAAAAAGATCGAGGTTGCAAAGATGGAGGAATTTAGGCAATGATATGAGGGGGTAGATTCAAATTTTTGATCTCAATGCTAATCTCATCTAGCTCATCATGATCAAAATTTGGGCCAAGAATAAAATCCATATCTAGATTATACAATTATCTACAAGTCTCATGAGAATCACCGCAACTTGCATAGAACTAGTAAAATTTGTTTGGATCATATCATGATTTCATTGGATAAGTTGGGTAAAGATCTTGTGGTATAGGTCTTGAAAGATACTTTTGAAGCTTGGCTAAGGATAATGGTTTGTGGACATTAGTTTTGTTTGTTTTATATTATGTAGGATTAGGAGTGTTATTTGGAGTGACAACATGCTCCATAGTGTTGTTCAGAGCAATTACTTAAATGTTGTGACCAGTGTCATAAGTATTCGTAATGCCATCATTAGTTGGATGATGGTTGTTATTTTTAATGAGAATGAAATTTATTGCAATAGGTTGAGATGGTTCAAAATGGTACATGATAAAGTCTTGTCACTTAGCTTGGTCAAGGTGTTCTTCCAAAGTTCTTGGAGAGAGAGTCTTAACCCAATATTGTAACTTGTGGTAGAGAGAATTAGTGAATAGGTGGAAGAAGTTCTAATCCACCATATTACATTCACATTTGTTATACAATTTCTTCCATCATTTTATGAAATCTTATGTCATTTAAGTTTCAAGTTGTTTACAATTTATAAAGTGAGCTAATTTATTTTCAGGAAGATCACTAGTTTGAAACTCTTAGACAAATGAGTTAACCAAGCTTTGGGGGTAGTGATAGAATGGGATTTTAGTTGATTGTACCAATTTAAATAATATTTAGAGTGTGTTTTGTCTAATATTTTGATTGATTCAAAGGTATTAAGTTTGACTCAATCTATTTTAAAGGTTACCAAATGTATTTAAGTATAATGTGGGATCAGTAGACCCATTATAAGTGATGGTAGTTGTGATACCTCCTATGTCAATATTAGCAATTTAAGGTACAAGAGGTTGAATTTTTAGATGTTTTATCATTTTATTAATTAGGCTTAGTCAAAGAATAAGCTTATCATGGGAAACCCTAAATGGGCATCAATGGTGGGCATTTAGATTTTGCACTCCATAGGAAACCTATGGGTGTTGGTTTTGAAGGTTAATGAGATGGTTTTGCATCTGCATCATTTGATTGACATTATTGGTTTGAAAATTATGAATTTGATTAAGTTTTTGTGATAGAATTTGGGGAGTTTTGGAAATATTTTGACTAGTGTGTGCAACATGTGATGCATTGGTATTGGTATTAATGGCTTGATCTACACTATCAGTAGTATCATGCACTGCACTAGTGGCATGAGAAGCATTGATAGAAAAAAAAGCACTAGTAGCATGATTATCATTATTATCAATGGATGCACTTGTATCATGATTAGAATTGGTAGCAAATGATGCACTAGTGGCATGATTAAGGAGAAGGGTCTTTGGAAAAGACCCACTAGAAGTTGAACCTAACATATTAGTGGAGATACTTGGCAAGGAAGTTGAGCAATTCATAGAAGAAGATGCCATGGTATGTGAAAGAGACATAATATGAGGAAAAGGTTGAGAAGTAAATAAAGTGTGTCCCCCAAATCTTTGAGATAAGGTAGGGTAGGGTGAAATAATTTCTTCTACTTGAGGACTTATCATAAGATTGTAAATGGTTAAATGGTCCTTTCCTCTATGTTGAGGAAATTTTTTAATGAAGAAGAGCATTTCAGGTGTCTTCTCTAAATCACACTCATCTTCTAAGGATAATAAAGGATTACAAAATGGGGATGAATGGGAAGGAGTCCCATAATTGGTAGTGAGAGTGGCAACATGAATATTGCTTTCATCTAAGGTGGGAGCCATAAGCTGTGTCTTGGGATACCTAATAAAATTGGTAAGGTTCATCATGTTTGTCAGATTTACATTTGTATTATTTTCAAATAGGAAATTCATGATTAAAGGAAGATATTAAATAGTTGATGGAAAGAATAATTAGTTAGTAGGATAAATAATGAGATAGATCAACAATATTATGTAAAATAAGAAATAGAATAGGGGAAAAAAGGACACTCGTATAGGTTGAGTCTATACTACTAGAAAAAAATAGGATAATAAGATACATATCCAAACAAGTAGACTATGTACTTTGAAGGGAAAATATGAATATCCTAGCAGAAATACATAGTCAAATAGGGAGAATCTATACTAAAGGCAAATAAGATGAACAGTCTATAATAGATTATGTCAATAGCGATGATAGTGCTATGAAAATGGAGAAAATTATTACAAGGTAAAATTAAATAAAATTAAATGACACACAAAATTAATCAAATCAATGTGATGATCTAATTGGAACACATAGCACAAACCTTACACTAACGTTGGCTAATGTAAGTTTTTCAATACAAAATATAATGATTAAAGATCAAGAAACAACTTAAATGCGAATGCTAACTAATTGGGCATACCTAAATAATCAATATGATAAGGAGTTGTCTTTAACAAGGAACTATAAATCAATCTAAACATGCATATAGTTTAGGTTGAAAGGGATCTATATTGGTGATAGCATTGGCTTGGTACTGAGGCCTACCTCATCACTTCACAATCTTAAAGCAATAAGTGTGTCAGGTGATTTCCTAATATACCATTAGCCACATGTTTATACTTGGCCAAAAAACTAAGTAGGCTTCTCCCTTGGTGATGAAATCCAAGTAGGTAGACCTTGAAAAGAAAATTGCTTAATACTTTTTTTGTGTAAAGTGATTTAGAAGTGTGGGTTAAAGAGAAAAAAAATGTGACTAAACTAGTAAATTGAGAAACCACTTATTTAATCTATATTTTTTAATCTAATCATGCAAGCAACTAAAATGAAAAGTGAACTAATTACTAGAAAAAATAGGTTGATTTCATTGATTGTGAAGAGTACAGAGTCAGTTCTAGTGACATTATATGCAAACAATGTAGAACACAGTCAATAAGGTAACTATTATTCTACATAAGTAAGATATGTAAGAACATAGTTGAATAATTTGGCTCTATATTCTTGATATAATACAAGCTACAAAACTATGTGAAACTAGTCGACCTAGTTCATTATAGGGTTGTAATTTTATAGGCTGCAAACTTGTGAAAAATAGTACCAAAAAAAAAAAACTAAAATGGCATGGAAAGTTAAAATGAACCTTAGTGGTTTTTAATATGCTCATATTACAAATTTTTATTTTGTGTTGATAAATTATTGATATAAATATTTTACAAACATATTTGACTAGCTTGATAGAGTATGCAGAAACTATGCGCTAAAAAATAATCTATGAATAGAGTCATCTAACTCAACTATGTCTACAAAACCTTTATGCTGAAAAATAATAACAATAAATGGAGTCGACTAGATTGACTATGTATGAAATATTATAAATGAAGAATAATACTATGTTGATTTGATCAATCCAATTACCTATATTTGGAAATGACCTCCATAAACATAACATAGTCATTTTCGGGTGATTGTGTGTTAAACCTATGCCTAGACTATTAGAACTATACTAAAAAGTTTGATACAATACTTTAAAAATAAAAATATATAATATTATGATAAAATTAATGCATGAAAGAAAACCTATAAGGGTTTGATTCACATTAGGATCATCAGAATATTAAAAAAAAAATGCACTTGACCTATTAATAAATCCTATAGTTTAAAAATGATAAATACTACTTACACGTCTATTTATTGATAAATTATATATTGAGGTTCATGACCAACATGGATCTAATATACCTAACAAAGGGATTTCTTACCACAGTAACATCACTAGAGAGGGTTCCAAATCTTGTAGTCAAGCAACACCATGTAATAACCCTATCCAAGTCCTATGTTTACATAGTCACTAAGTAAATAGAACGTAAATTTAAATTTGATATATTGATCACCAAATATTATGGCACAAATTATGGGTAACAAACATAAAAATTAAACATGCATAGAATATATATACTCAAGTCAATGTATAGGAAATCCTAATAAATGGGAGGTAAGTACAAATGTTAATATACCTACTTTAACAAAGGAAGAACAATTCTAGGAATACTTATCTTTGAAGATGAAACTATAGAGCCTCAATCTCTCCCTTGGCCAATGTGATTCAAAAGTGGTTATTGTGCCATGTAAGGATACACAACTTATCTATGCATCCAAAAGACTTCTCTACAAGGCAAGATCTATATCTCTAAGGAAATTATTAAAAAATTAATAAATGTTTCTCAGGTAGAATGGTGGATAAGCAAATGCATAATATAATATTCGTATTCTTCTCTTCTTTTTATAAATAATAGAAATGGATGTGTATATAAAGTTGAATCTAACACTAAACCTTTTTGAAATTTTAGTGGACAAGGTCAACCTAATTTGACTTTGTATCATTAATTGATAAAAATAAGTTAGGTCACGGTCAAGGTCATCCAATGCCAATTTATAACCTATAATGTAAATATCAATTAGAATATAGGTTCAACCCAGGCTGACAATGTTTGGTAAATGTCTAAAAGTGTTTTAGGCTTAGGTAGGTGCTAAGTAAGATGGTGAATTGCTTGAAGGAGTGTGTAAGAGAGGAGGCAAGGATTAGAAAAGTGTATAGGAGAATTTTTTTTAGATACCAATTGGTGATATAGGGTAAAACAATCTTGTGAATCACCAATGGTCTTCCCACCCCTTTCCTGGTGCACCTTTTAAGGCATGGACTTAGAGAGATTGAGACATGATGGGTTCATACAAGAGAGAACATCACTAATTGATAAAGTTTTAAAATATTACGTGTATACAATATATATATGTGCCTTATTGATTATCTCTTAGTCTAACTTATGTATCCTGGTGACTTAGACCTATAATGTTTCCCAAAATTCTATAAACTTGCTCATCTTTCATCTTTGCAAGTTCTAGACTTGTACATAATTTATAATTGGATGAACAAGTTCATCCTATCTAGACACTTGCATTGAGCAAGTGTCCTAACCTAATGCAAGTGTCTTAACGTAATGCAAGTGTCTAATGACCCAAAGTGATCCAATTTGAAAATAAAACATATACTAAATCTTTGCCTAAGTGATTTATGTGGTATATTATCCAAAGGGATTGATATATATACAACATCAACCCTCATTCATTCCACACCTAGAAAAGACTAAAAAAGACCAAAGAAACTTACCAAAAGCATTTATCAAGCACTAAAGTGAGTACATCTTCCCTATTTTATCATATTTCCATATCAATCATAGGGACAACACATCTATAGCTCTAAAGTACTAAAAGAGGATCCCAAGAGATATATTTTCCAAGTTACAAGATAGGTCACTATTGTACTTACTTATCACATATTTTATTATTCACACATAAGCCAACATGTATGGGAGAACTAAATAAGTCAGAGGCCCTCTTCATAGTATTGGCTATATAGGCAATGCTTATTGACATAGGTTTATTTGGGGTAGATCGACACCATTTTATCACTAGCCCATTATTACCAGAACCAATATTAAAATGAAGAATTAGGGTTTTAATCTTTGACAAGGAGAAAAAATCCATGACACAAATTTTAATGTACCAAAGAAAAGGTGACAAAAAACTCAAAAGCATCCTAATGGCCATATTCTATTTCAACAATTATTTTGTAGTGGACACCTTTATCTAAGTCAGATAGTAGTATTGACACAATTGTCCTAGGTTGATGCAAGTATCTATGGCTACATAGGAAAAAAATAAAATTAGGCAACTCTTCCATAGTCTAGATCTAGTCCACTTTCTACATGTTTCATATCCATATCTGTACTAGTATAAAAACCATTTAAGTATATTATTTTCATTTTTATAGAAATATCTAGAATAGTTGTACTTTCTATCTTTAGCATCTTAGTATAATAAAATCAATATATGTTTTATCTGAATTTTTTAAATAATTGTCCTATTCTAGAGATAGTCTACCATCCTTATGTCCTAGGCTATATCTACCCATTTAACCCTAGAATTCCTGTATCTATATTTTAGGGTTTAAAATGTAGTGAACCCAATTCATGTGAATGCAAAAAAGAATTGATTCCTAGGGTTTTCAGTAAGGTAGTGTTTTAGATTTTTGTTTAAAAACTATACTTTTTCATTTTAAACAGTGTGAAATTGTAATCTCAAAACCTAATCTCAAAATGAAGATAAATGAATATTAATCACTCATATGAATAATAACAAGGGATCAATAGATGCATTTTTGTATGTTACAAAAGATGAAATTAATAAACATGATAAAGATAGTGCTTCTTCAGCTAGTTGATGCAGGAGCATCTACAATGGCTACATGAAGACATGGTCGAAGTTGGAAATCCTCAAGCATACAAAGCTCAAGTCATGTCTTAGTTTTGTATTTGAATTCATATTGTTTTCTTTTCCCTCCAAAATGTTGTTAAGGAGGAATAAATGTAAATATTTAAAAAAAAAAAAAAAGGAGTGAAAAGGGGTGAAAATGGGTTGGAAGGAATCCCCATGTCGACAGTCAATCTTGGCTTAAAGAACAAATGAGGGGAGTGGTTGAAATCTTTCAAGCATAAGATATTAGTCTTCTCCAAATTAGTATATTTTTACAAATTAAAAACTATTTGTTGTTTTATCTTGAGCCCAAATTGGGCGTAGAGGTTAGGGAGAAGGCTCTTCAAAAGAGCAAAAGAGAGAATTCAAGAAAAAGGAGACAGAGGGAGACACCGGTTAAGAGGATTTGATTCAAGGTGGAGCTCATGAGAATGTTGAGAATGGAATTGCAATCCCATTGTTGGATGATGTCTTGGTCCATTTAATAAAATCCATTAGCATCTCTGTTAAAAGATCATTGACTGAGAACCGAATAGAAATGGCGAACTAAATATGCATCCAGATTCACGCGGACTTGAATAGAGAGGGACACTAATATGGAATGGTAGATTTTGTTAAAATAAGAGACCATTAGTTTTGTGCCTTTTAGAGGGGCATTGTTGAATTGAAGAATAGGGAAGATCTATTCTCATCGTTGTTGGAGGCCAAGCAAAGGTATGGAGATTAGTCTGATACCGAGCCTTGAGAGAGCCGATTCAAAGCTCATGGCTAGTTAGAGCACAACAGAGGCACGAAACCAAAGGAGGGCAATGGGATGTTTTTAATCCATCTTGGACATGTATGTATAAGCCTGGGAGCATGTATGCTCAGTGAGAAAGAGCTCAGGGAGAAGATCGCCATTTTAATGAGTCGATGAGGCTATGGGGACCAGGCAAAATGCAAGAAGGATGGCCTTTGGCCATGGAAGATGCAATTGAGATAGGGACACAAGTCTGAAATGAATCAACACTTTTTTTGTTCATATGACTCGACATTCTTATATTTTGGCTTGATACTTATCTAATAAGGCTCAATGCATCTCCTATCTACATGGTTCGACTTTGCCTCCGTTTGCATGGTCGAGACAGAGAGGAGGTCTACCGTGGAATGATGCATCCGTGTTATAGAATATGTGGACCGAGACCAAGTGGTAAATGGAGAATAAAAGCGAAGACTTGAGCCATGTAAACATGCAGAGAAGTACTACGTTTATGGAAATGGAAAGACCGAGTTGGTGAATTCCATTCTATTGTAAGGACAATTGCATCAATAAGGCATAGAAGAATAGTGACTTTTTGTGCCGAGCCTATGAAAGATTAAAACTGAGTTTCCATCCTCAGTCGAGTCTGTAGATTCAAGCCTACAGAGTTCATAGATTCAATCCTATAGAGGAGAGTTAAACGAAGCAGCCCGCACCTATACAAGAGGATGTAATCACAATCCTAATTAGTGAAAGGTAAATGTTTTAAGCCTTAGTGAAGGTAGTTGTATTGACAAGCGAAATTGAGTCGATGAATGGAAATCATGTCTATTGCCTATGAGCTGAGGATGGATATTTTGAGTGGCATTTCAGTATGCTATCTTTAATGATATTTTCTTCAGTTTAGCCCTATTTTCAAAATGATCAGCTCATCATTTTTGGTATCAGAGTAGTCTAAGGTCAGCTCAGTTCATCACTAGTGATAGTGACTCCTAAAAAGGTACTACAACTAATTCCATACCAATCAATCTACCTACATCTAGTGGAAGCATTGGATATGTATTTCAAACTTTATTTCATAATACTATTATTACCTCATCTTACATTAGGAAAGCAAAATTCTTCAATTCAAATATAATTTTTAATGCCTATATCTACACAACCTATTAGTACACTTCCTTTGGTGACTTATCAAATACTCAGCCTAATATACCAAGAGGTGAAATCCCTTGTCCAAACATACAAATTTTATTAACTAAAGTTGAAAATATTGAACAAAACTTTATTCAAAATATAAAACTTTTAAAAATTAAAGTTATAAATATTGAACAAAATTATATTAAATATCTTTATGCTATTGTTTCAAAAGAGGTGTTACATAGCCCTCTTACACTAGAGATATCTTTGCACCCCTTGTTAGCTAGTTTGGTTACACCTAAGTTCATATTTTATGATGGCAAGGGTGATCCTAAATAATATATTTGATATTTTTACATGGAATGCCTTGATTATGCCTCTAATAATAAACTTTTGACCAAATTACTTACAAGGAGATTAATATACAATGTTTTATGGTGGTTCTATTATTTACCAACTCAATCATTAAATTCCATAAAACCCCTTATAGATTAGTTTTTTCTAATTCTCTATTAACATTAACAAAAAAGTTTCCTATTCCTAAATTGTAAATACAAACCAAGGAACAAATGAACCTATTAATGAGTATGTCCTGAGGTATTAGACAATGTTGGTTAAAATGACCAATCCTATGGCTGATAAAGAGCTCAAAGATATCTTAAAGCAAAGTTTGTTTAGTCCTTTACATGAGTCCACTGTATTGAAAAAGTTCAAATCTTTTGTCAACATATGACACATTATTTCCAATCGTGAAATGAAACTTATCTCATTGAAAAAACTTATGTATGTATCAAATACACTAACTACATCCACATCCAATGCCAAGTTTTTTATCAAACCAAGTTACAAGTTCAAACCTATTGAGCCTAAAAAAACTACCATGGTTAATGTGGTGTCACAATAACCTAATCACCTTATTATATCTAATGCACCATAGAGACAATTTGCAGGCTTACTTAAGTATTACATTTCATTACTTCTAAGTCTTGTATAGTTTCATATTATTTCCCCCCCTCATCCTATATAGGTTTATATGAGTAGATATCTACCCAAAGGATATGATGTGAATGCTTATTATTACTATCACAAAGGCCCTAGGCATTCTAATAAAATATGCTTTACCTTGAATCATAATATTGAAGACCTCATTGATGACCAACATATTACATTTGATGATCCTCTAAATGAATTACATTTGTAACTTGGTGACCACCACAAATAGAACATATTTAAATATCATTTGTAAGATCATTTAAAAGAGGATCCATGTTTATAAATGACATAAAATTTACATCCTCCTCCATCTGTAACCATTGGATGGGATTATTGGTACTTATAACTGACATACACCTCTTATGGTTTAAAGACCCTCTATACTTTTGATGATAGTGAGATGAGGTATGATGAATCAGATGTTAATTCCTTATTCATTTGAGCATAGCTTAATCAATAGCCTATTCACAGGGTTATTATTGGTAATGGTGTATTGAAAAATATTTATACCATGACATTACCTAAATATTTGGGTTATACAAAATATGATTTACATCATTTGACTAGATTAGTTAGAGTATTTGATGGGACCTCAGAATAGGTTCTTGGTGAGAATGACTTACCTTTACAAGTGGAACATTCCCATGTGGTTACTACCTTATCAGTTATACTTTCCATGGGCATATTTCATAAGTTATAGGGATGACCTTGGATATATAAAATTCAAGTAGTACCTTCTATAGTGCATTGGTGTGTTAAATATATTCATGCAAATTGGGTAATTATAGTTTATATATTTACACATGAACAACCTCTTGAATAAGAAATTTTATATACCTTAACAATTAGTTATAAAATTTCCTCAAGTTAATCTTCTATAAAAGGGTAAGCAACATGTAATTCCCTTTACCAAGCAACTAGTACTTGAGAGACCACTACATCAGAGGTCCATAATGGGTTCCATGGAATCCCCATCTACTACACACCATATTCAAATATCCAGAGCACCTACACATTTTCCTATTTCTATTACCCCAAACCATAGAACACCCAATGATGGGGTCCACAAACCCCTACTCCTACCTCTACTACTTCATGAACATAGAGTCCTATTTTACAAATGTATAACATCACATATACTATAGTGATAGATATCACACCTATGCATGCTCCTAAGCAATGTCACCAGTTTATTACATTAGGTACACAGTGGGGAGATATTTGTGAGCATCCTTTTGATTTAATCATATGATAATCTTTTCCTTTCACATATTCAAAAAATAACAAAAAATAAAAAACTTCAAAAACCTAAAAATATTTATAGCATTTATATATCTTATTATCTCCTTGGCATATATGTTATTATTCCATGATGGTTTATGGCATATCATTATTTCCTATATACACATGTGTTTCACACATATTTTGAGTTTGATTTAGGCATACAAAGATGCATGATCTATGCACTTTTGGATGTTAAAATTTCCCTCTACTCATGTCATTAGAAAGTCTGGGGCATCCACCTCTTTGATCAATACATGGGCACTTTACATTATCATTTTTTATATCATTTATGTACTTACACATGCTTTTATCCATGCCTATATATTTCATAGTGTAATTGATATGTTATGTACATAACATTTTTTTCTAACACATATATCCAAGGACTAGTATGATAGGTTTATGTTGGTTGTTTATGCATACATTTATGCACTTCCTTGAGTATCTCACCTTGCTATTATCTTTCTTATTTCATCATTTTAATGTGATCCATTTATTGCAGACCCATACCTTTGTTTGCCTCTACGGCATTTGAATATGTCATTACTTTTTGTATGTTAACATTTGAATATGGCATTTCTTACTTTGTGGACATCTGACTAATTCATATTCCTTCGATTATACAGGATTTGAACATGCCCCTTGTTTTAAGTCTTCTTGGACCTTTGTCTTTTGATTTGCTTTTGAGTGATTTTTTGTGTTTTCTTGATTTATTTTTAATATTGTATTGTTAATACCAATACATTGTCATGATCTCTATCATGAATCTTATAATTAGGTGTGATCACATTCTTCATGATTCAATGATATATCTACCTAAACATGTTCCCTTTATATGTTACATGGCACTTTCATAGTTTTCATGGTTATCTTATTCCTTGTAGGTGAGGTAACTACCATTTTATACTTCCCTCACCTCAAAAAGGGACCATATCAGTTGGGGCATGTAATAGAAGCATGACTTCCACACTTCTTCTTAGATTCAATTTCAGTGGGAGCATGTCTTTTTAATCATGTTCTCCACACTCGTTTAGTATTAAACATACCTAAATTATAGTGGGCGCATGTTTTAGAAACATATCCTCCACATTGGAACTTAGATTTGTTCTTAGATTTAGAGCTTAGTGGGTTCACGTTTAGGAAACATGTTATCCACATTGGCACTTATTTTAGTTTTCATATTTCTCCATATATAATGGTGGCATCCTTTATAATAATGTCCTCCACACTTACATAGTTTTGAACTAGTCAAATTACATTTATATGATTCATACACACATTTATGGTAGAATTCTATGCATTGGTACCATTATTATACATAGTTTAGTATGAGAAATATATAAGGTGTATAGTCTATGCAATGTATGCATACTATTCTAAAATCAAATTAGTTTCAGATTCCAAACACTTTTAGGGACTGTCACCACCAACTAGGTTAGAATTTTATGGATTGTATTGAGCCAATATACTACAATAGTTCCTTCACTTTTAGGTATGGTTGACTTGATTAAATCACTCAATATATCCAAGATTATATGTTGGACTTTATTAGATCATCTAGCCTCATCAATTTTATAGTGTGAGTTGACTTGGGTTACTCACACTCACTAGGTTATAAGTATGATTGGGTTACATCATTGAGCTAATCTCAACTGCCAGGTGGAAACTCACATTTTATGTGATTTTGGGGTCATGTGACCTCTAATATTTCTCTATCTCTTCATATATCTACACTTTCCAAATTTATATTTATCCTAATCTCAGTTTTAGTGATCTATAATGATACATATTTAAAATCAAATTGATAAAAGGCAAGATAATTACATCAATACATAGGTGTACTCATAAACCTTAATCTCTTTCCATTTCAATACTTTCAATTTTATATTATATACACTGATTATATAATATAACATTTTTTGGTTGAACGCCAGTCACCAACAAAACATTGAGGTTAAACTTAAGCAAACACAAGGTGTGTTATACACACTCAAGTACACATTTATTTTCCTTTAAACTATAAATTTCATTACTAAATCAAAGGGGGGAGCATAATTTAGGATATATTTATAAATTATATAACACCTCAATATTACACACTCTATAAATACATATCATGGATGTACCTTCAACTTCTAGACGTTTCTAGCTACCAAAAAGATCACATACACTATCTCTCTATGACTAATTATTTATCTCTTAGTATAACCTATGTATTATGATAACTTAGACTTTATATCTTTCCCATAATTATATAAACCTACTTATCTTCCATATCTACAAGTTCTAGACATTCACCTATTTTCTAACTGCCTGTACACTTGCATCATAGTTAGATGCTTATGTCGATGCAAGTGTCCTACCAAAAACATAGTGGCATTTATTAGTTTATGTTTTTGTGTTTTTAGCCTTGTTTGAGTGATTTTTTTAACCTATAATAATTATGTTTCAAATGTATTCATTTTCCATGAGAAAAATGTGGAGATCTTTTTCTTCTTCTCTCAATCTACATGGACTATTAAGACATAAAAATTTGGTAAGAATGGTTATTCAACACAATGACTAGTTACATTTTAAAATTTTGTGAGGTCATTTACATTAATAATTACAAGTTATGCATTAAATTTAATCTAATTTTAGTTAGATCAAAAACATATTATCTAATTTTATTAGTTTATGTCATCAGTATAGTTTGTGCCACTTGGAAATATGGTTATTTACCGATATAGTGAATTTGATTTCAAAACTTGGTGAGATGATATATAATTTAGATTAAAATTTGTGTTTAAAATTTCAAATAAATTGTATAAATATCTATAACATTATGATATAATTGGCCTAAAAGTGACACTTGAGCACCCAAAATTCATCAACTTGGTTTTTACCATAGTGACACCTATGTAGATAATATTTTTGGAGGTGGTTTGTGTTTTATTATTCATCATAAATTCCAAGTTTAAAATTATGAAATGGTACAATGGTAAAGATTGATAGTTACATTTGAGTTTCTCCACTTTGTGATGCATGGAAGGAGTAGTTATTGATAATTTCATGTTTAATCCTTAAAATCTAAATATGCCACACTATTGTACATTATGTTTAGGTTAAAAAAGATGAAGAGACACAACATGGAGCTTAGGATGTAAGAATGGAATAATGGATTTTTATAAAGAAGTCATTTTTGGAGAAAGGGATAAATTGGGAAGGAGAAAAACTCTCCAATAATATATCATAGATTTGTATCAATACAAGGACAATATGAGAGTTTGTAACTATTTCATTAGTATAATAACCCTATTAAGTCATGTGTGAGATTTATTGTGTGTGTGTTTATTCTATTGTGATGTTTTAAATATGAATGAAATAAATATGTTGTGTTAAATCAGTCAAGCCTAAGTAATGTACTAATGTGTGTCCATGAGTGAGTGTCTGAACCTAGAAACACAGAGATAAGGGTAGTCCTTAAGTGGTTTCCCTATCTAGTGCTTGTATAATTAGAATCAATGAAAGTATTTTCCTTACCAGTTGAGTATAAGGATCTTGTATGAATTAGTTCCAAGATATTATAAATAATTCTTTTAAGTGAGTTGAAATTTGTGAAAAATAATATTGCATTGTGATGAGGATGAATTTTTTGTTGGTGTGAGAGATGTCTTGAAAGTGTAGAGTATTTTTGAGATACTCTTATTTTAATTTTATTTCAGGGTTTGAAATAGAAACATGTTGGTTATGTAAAAATGGCACACAAAGGATCAAGATCATGAGTATAAGACTTGATAGAGATGCTCAAATAATTCTAAGTAATATTGGAAATGATCGAGACTACACAAAGTGGATATGTTGTAGCTATGAGTGAAGAAGATGAATAAAATATGATGGTGGGGTTTTTGCCCTTACAAAAAATATTATACTCTTAGAATAGAGTTTGACCAAGTGAAGGAAAATATTCCAACAGAAGAAACAAATCAACAAAGGTGAAAGTGAAAGAAAGAGGTAAGTATATTTGTGATATTTATTTGTTACGTGGTAAGGAGATATCTAATACATTCATGAAATGGGTGGGGACTTATAAATTTATTTTGAAGATGAGAATATATAAGATCCCATTAGGGTACATATTGCATCAATATGTTGTGTGGAGTTGTAGTTGTATATTGTAATTATCTCTAAGAAAAGATACAATGGAAAAGGAAAGAAGAAGGTAAGGATATGGTAACATATGGTTTCCAAGTTGATGGGTCATATTTTGAACCCAATAATACATATAGAGTGTTTGAGGAAGCTTCATATGTTGAGTCTTGAAATATAAAACAAGAAAAAAAAAATCCCTAAAAGGGAATATGAAATGAAAGTTTGTGTGTGAGTAGCTCAATTCTAATTTGAGAAGTAACAAGGAGAAGAATGTGTGTGTGGAGAACAAGATTTTATTGAAATACAAAAGGGAGTGAGGATTTTGTGTGAGATGATCAATTTTAATTTCAAAAATAGAAAAAGGAAGAAATTTAAGAGAAGTTGTAATCTATTTTTTAGATCAAGGATGATAGTTGCGAGAATCCCTTAGAGGAAAAAGCTTTTTCTGAAGGAGGAGCTATATGTGATATTAGTTTAGACTAAATAATAATACCCATTATTTTATGATGGAAATGATTTTCCAATACGACATAAGTGATAAAAATTAGAATCATACTTGGTGAAGGAAGACAATGCATTTGTTCTTTTCTATTTTGGAGGGTAGAAGGGTTGGGGAAAACTGAGGAAATATACATGTTTATTTGAAAAAAATAGAGGTGAATGAAGGGAGTAGTCATGAGAAATGAAATATTTACATGTAGTAAAAATGTAGGTGGAATAAGTGAAAAATAATGCACATTAAGAAAGTATGGTTATAGACCATCCATTTGGAGGAGGAAAAAATAGAAATAATATGGAGAGAACAACCCTAGAGGTTGGTAATAATATGCTCTAGGGAGTCCATCATGAGAGTGATTTTTTCAAGGAGAATGTGAGTACCAAAGAATATTGGGACAATATGTTTTATAGGTGTGATGAAAAATAAGAATAAGTGATTACAGGAAATCTTGGTTCCCTTACTATGGTATTTCGATGTGTAAGTCCATAAAAGATGGAGATAGAGATCGTGGACATGTTTCTACCAAGAGGATTGAAGGATGAAGGTGGTGTTTCATATGTGGGATCAGGCCATGCATGTATTAAATAAGAGCCTCATATGAGTCAAGCTATTAATTGTTTTCATTTAGACAAGGAGAGTGCAAGGTTATTAACATGTGATACAGAGGAGATGGAAGAAATTGAAATAAATAAACTAGAGTTGATAATAAGAGGATGAGAAGTGAAGAGGAGTCATAAAAAGAGTATTTGAGCACTATTTTAAGGAGAATGCAGAGTGGAAGAGGATTTGAGGAACTCAAACTTGGTGTAAATCAAGATAATGTTATGAAGGTGGATGAAACACCTATGGGTACTATAAAGTTTGATGTTTATACACTGATTTTTGACTTTAACAAGTGTGCAGGTAAAAATATGGTTACAATGGAGGTATTCAAAGAGGCCTTTCAAGGTGAAGAGGTGAAGTTGGAAGTGCAAAATTATGCACTCAAGAAATAAAATGAGGAGAAGGTGTTGATCTGAATATCAATCAAATCATGTGAAGAATAAATGAATAAATAAAAAGATTTTCTAAAGTCTCTTGTGGATGAAGAAGCCAAAATTGAGGTAAAGATTTAAAAATAGTGAAGGGTGATAGAATTAATAATCCAAAAATAGGATAGATAATGAGTGAAAAAATACAAGAATTATTTATGATGAGTGGTTGGTCAATGATTGGATTAATCCCACAAGGGAGAGTAAAGTGTAACAACAAGAGTCTTAGTGGAGGTGGTTGGACGAAGGTCGGTTTCACCCAAAAAGAAGATGGAGAAAGGTGGAAATAAGCATTTTTCATAGAAGTATGGAATATGGTGGGTCTAATACAAAAAATTAAGAATACTATAGTATCTCTAATCCCACAAGAGAAGGAGGATTAATCAAAGGAAAAGAAAACAAGAGGACATATTAGAGGCTAGCAAGAGAAAGTTGGAAATGGAAGAGAAAGATTGAAAATCAGATAAATTACTTGGTGTGTTTGAAGGGAACCCCATGGCCATTATTATTTATGGTCAAAATAATAGGTTTTCCACATATTCCATTTATGTGAGAAGGTGCTCACATTTTACAAACCTCAAGTGTTTGATATAGAAGCATCTAAGGGTTCATGCAATATTTTATGAAAAAAATAGAGTGGTATCTGTTAGTTTAAGTTTTTGTGTTTTAGTCTTGTTTGATTAAGATATTTAACCTACGAGAATTATGTTGCAAAAATTATTATTTTACCATTATAAAAGTGCAGAGATCTTTTGTTTGCTTTTATTAGACTATGTGGACTTTTAAGACACAAAATTTTAGAGAGAATGGTTCTTCGATGTAGTGAATAATTAGATGGTGAATTTTTTTGAGGTTATAGTACTTGAAAATTAAAATATGTTTTAAATTCATCTAATTTTTAATTACATTTGAAATATATTGTCTAATTCGGTCAGTTTGTGTCATTTATGTAGTTTGTAAAACTTGGTAAGATTGTTATGTACCACTATAGTGAATTGGATTACCAAATTTAGTGAGATGATATAAAATGAATATTAAGTGTTTCAAATTTCAAAGACATTATATAAATATTTTTAATATTATGATAGTTTTGGTAACTATCACTTAGCATGAAAATGTCTCTTGTGCACTTGGGAGTTAGTAATTTGGTATTTTATTATAGTAGCACATGGTTATATAATATTTTATGAGATGAATTTTTTAATTTTCATATTACATTCAAAGCTTCACATTTTAAAATAGTAAAACATGAATGTTTGAAAATTACGTGTGACTATCACTACAGTGTATGCATGGAAGGAGTCATTACTGATAGTTTGACATTTAATCTTGAAAACTAAAATATGCCAAACTATTGTAAGTTATGTTGAAGTTATGATTTGTATTGAATGATTCAAACAATTAAAAATTGGATGTATAAATAAGCATAAACTTAGAATTAGAGTTGACATGAAAATTTTGGAAATCTAAAAATAAATAAACCTTGACCTACTATTTTTAGCAGTTTTTATTTTTAGTAAGTTTATCATGCAAGCACACACAACTCTAAAAATCTCTCAAAATAAACTAAACATTAAAATTAACCTATTAGATAAATATCAACTAAAGTTCAAGTCTAGTAAAAAAATATACAGTTTCTAAATTTATGAAAATACTTAAAATAATATTAAACTGTAATTTTACACCCTTAGATGGTCACGTATGGCCTTTGAAAAATATTTAAAATGTCCATAACTAAATAAACTAGGTTATGAAATTTTTGAGATAGTCATTTTGGTGTGAATATGGGCTAAAATAGAGATAAATATCAAATTTAATGGCCTCCAAAAGTTTAGCCTCTTTTTCTACATCATCTTATTTTGGTTGAAAATAATTTAACTCGTATGAGTTGATCTAATTGTACTAATACCATTTTTTATTATCTATATTTTTTTAGCTCCCATTCCATAATCCAAGATTTTTATTCTTGATATAATTCTTCTAACTATAACAAATACCTTTCATAACTTCCTTGTCTTGTGATTATTGTCTTCTTATCCAAAATTTGCACTATCTTTTCTTTATTCATCGTTGGCACCTATTGCTTTCAATATACTTCTTCATCTTATTCACCTTCACCATATTATCTATGGAAATCATATAAATTTGAAACATTATATACTGGAGAGATATCAAAATTTTGTGGTAAACTCACCTCATAAGCATTGTCATTGATTTTCTTCATAATTTTACATCGTCAAATTTTCCTGTACTTCAATTTTTTATATGTGGCTTTAAAAAATATCTATTTAATTAATTAAACCATCACTAAATATCCTTATTCAAATATATTTGAATTTCTTCTAGCATCTATTGTTGCTCTATACTTCTTAGTACTTTCCTACAACTTTATTCTTACTTCTCCTTGTAACTATTGTATATCTTTTATAAATGATTCTACATCATCGCTAACTTGTTTTTTAATTGGTAATTGTACCAAATCTAAAACACTCCTAGGAGGTATTCCATAAAATATCTAAAATTATAATTTTCTTGTTGATCTATTTACTAAACTATTATATGCAAACTCTGCTTGTGGTAAAACTAACTCCTAGTGCTTGGGGTTTTTTCTAACTATGCATCTCAATAAATTTCTCAAGCTCTGCTTTAAAAATTCTATATATCCCTCTATTTGGCGGTGGTATGCACTATTGAATTCTATCTTAGTCCCTATCTTCCTCTATAAATTACTTTAAAAATGACTTAGCAATTATGTGTCCCTTTCAGATGTAATGGTTTTTGTAACACCATGAAATCTTACAATATCCTTAAGAAATAGTTCTACAACTCTAGTGGCATCATTGGTTTTCTTACATGCAATAAAATGAACCATCTTATAAAACCTCTCTACCAAAGAAAATTTGTGATAACTCCAGGATCAAAATAGATTGAACCTTGTCCCCACTTAGTGTGAGTCCACAAGTATTTTATTAATTTCAAAATAACAATTACATAAGGGTGCCTTTACTCCATTAACCTTTTCACAAAGCAAATATGGATTTATATAGTTTTTACCAATGACTGGTAAAAACAACTAATCCAATAACCAACTAAATATGGGAAAACAACCCTTAAAACAAATATAAAAAAAAAAAAAAAAGTAGATGCTTTGTCTTGTTTATTGATGACTTTTCTAGGATGACTTGGGTATTCTTTATGAAGAACAAATCTGAAGTTTTCGCTAAGTTTGTTGATTGGTTACACTTAGTCGAAAAAGAAAAAGGTTCAATCTATTTTGATCCTAGAGTTATCAGTGGTATAAAAGCATGGTTAGGAGCACGGTGAATTCGAAGGAGGAATGTGTGATTTTTTTTGGCATAAAAATAAAGTATGCCATATAGTTTGGTTTAAATATTTTGAAAAATTATTAAATCATTTTAATTTTTCAAAAATTATTTATATTTAAACCTGTATTTTCTATATACCACTGTCTATTTTTATTGGATCATTCATACTCCATTTTTCTTCCGTTAAGCCTCCTCATTTGGCATAAAAATGAATTTTAGAATTTAAATGTTATTAATTCATTATTTTTGAGCCAAAATCAGATTTGTACGGCCTTTTATTTGAGAAAACATCTAAAACTTTTCATTAATGACTGTCATTATGAGTATAACATTCATTTCTGTGGAAAACCTCTGAAAAATATCAGCAAATAGCATTTAAAACCTCTATTGTTGCATTTTTAATTGAAAATCTGGAAAAACCAGACTTGTACGGCCTGTTGTACGGCCTTTCCAATGCCCAAGCTTGTTTTTGATTCATTCACTGCAAAATATACCTTAAAAAATTGCAAAAACACTGTCAAAATCATTTTTAGCAGCCTATACGGATTTGTACGGCCTAGGTGAGAGAGAGTAGGTGGAGAAAAAGTTCCCTGCAGTAGCCATGGCGTCCTAGGCAAGAATGGCGCTGGAATAAAGTTCAGAAATTATTTTTTGCTGTTCTAAAGTTTTATTTTTCAAATATTTTCTGCTGGGTCCCACCCGGGAGAAAGCTTGAAGTGAAGGCTGTCAAATAAAAAAAGAAAGGGAAAAAGAATTTATTTATTTACATTCTCATGTAATTTTTTTTTATTTTCCATCATACACCGAAATCTGGTATAAATTTAAATTTCTGAGTATAACATTTTGTAAATACTCTTAGAGCAATTGGTAAGCCTATTTTGCTAAAAGCTTGCAAGGGAGGAGGTCAAGGGTTCAAATCCCTTTTTGGAGAAAGTTTCTTTTTGCTTTGGAATATATTTTTTTGAAAAAGGAATATTCCCTTTTAATTCAAAATATTGTAAAACACATACTTATTGTATTTTGTTATTTATTTTCGAAAAAGGGGCGAAATTCAATCATTTTTCTTTTGCATTGTTGTGGTGAGATAAGGGTGTAATTGGTGAAATAAGGTTGTAATTTGGCAAAATAAGGGTGTAATCATTGATTTTTGGTGTGGTTAAGTGCAAAACCCATCAAAAATACTTGTTTTTTCTATTTTACGCTCTACGCGGAGGTTAAGTGCAAAACCCCGTAGAAGTAGTGTCTTGTGCAATGAGTGTGATATTTGTTTCATTTATTTCGCATTTTGTCACACGTTTCTCTACTGCACTTGCTTTCATTTAAAAATGCTGAAAATTCAAAATTTACTTTCAGATGGTGATAGATTAACAATTTCTAATTATTCAGATTGGAAACGATTGATGGAGGCTTCACTAGTGTTTAATGAGTTATGGGATATTGTTAAGAATGAAAATCCCACATTGCCAACAGAGCAGGCTAAGTTAGATATTTTCAATTTACGTGATTCTAAGGCCTTAGCTCTTATTAAATGTTGTTGTACTCATGATACATATGTTCATATTGAAAATTCTCTTCCTAGTTACACTGCATGGAAAACATTGTCAAATTTGTATGATAAGAAACCTAAGCATAAGAAGATAGATATTCATATGCAGTTGTTTACTTTGTCATTAGATGAGGATGGGGATATGGGAGAATATATGTCTAAGTTGAAAAATATCACTACTGAGTACACTAAGGCTAGTTTTGGAAAACTAGATGATGACCTCATAGTTACTACTGCTTTGAAAGGACTACCAGGGTCCTATAGGAATTTTGTTGAAATGTTGCATGTCTCTAACAAGATCATAGGCATCACCTTTGATAAGTTGGCCGAGTTGCTAATCCAACATGACCTCTCTCTACCCAAGAAATCCAAGAAAACTGAAGAAGCCCATGTTTTAGAGTCAAAGCCTAGTTCATCTTCATCTGGGCATCAAAACAATAGAGGAAATAGTTATAGAGGGGGTCAAGGTTACAGAGGAAGCAGATATCAAAACAGAGGTAGGGGTCATTCAAATAATCAACAATCTAATCAATCACATTCACATGAAACAAGTGATCAAGGACATGGTCACAATTCTTATAGGGGTAGAGGTCGAGGTAGATCTGACATTCAATGTCATAGATGTGGAAAATTTGGTCACATTGCCTCACAATGTAGAATTCCTTTTGATAAAATTTAGAGGCCACAAAAAGTGACTAAGACTAACTCTTCTCAGTATGTCGATCATGACTATGATGAATCTAGTAATGTTGCCCATGAATTTGCATTTACTTCCTTGGGGCACATTGATTATGTTGAATATGAGGCTAGAGATGAGCTCACAGATGTATGGGTTTTATACACAGGAGCAACCAAACACATGACATTTAGGAGAGATTTCTTTTGGTCTTATAAGGAAGCTTCTCTCTCTCTAGTTGCCTTAGCAGATAAGTCTATGCATACACCACTAGGACTTGGTACTATTCGAATTCTTCTTCCTAATGGGTCTATAAAATACTTGGAGGATGTTTGGTATGTTCCCACATTGAAGAAACACTTACTTTATTTGGTAACTATTTGAAAGAAAGGTTATCAAATTGTGCTTGAAAATGGGCTCATTTACATCAATTCAGTGAAGGATAATTATAAAACCATGTATACAGGATATGAAGATGGTAACTTGGTTAGATTGCATGGTAAGGTGCTTACTCCAAATATAGAACTTGCAGCAGTTGTTGATACAGGTATAGGTACTATGTCTACACATCGGTTATGGCATCTCCACTATGGACATTTGAATATTCACTCTTTAGTGGATTTGCAGAGATATGGTATGGTGAATGGGTTGCCCACTTTTCGTAAAGATAGTATTCTTTGTGAGTCATGTGTTTTGGGCAAACAAAATTGGGAAAAAATTCCTAAACAGTCATCTTGGAGAGCTAACAGATGTTTACAGTTAGTTCATAGTGATGTATGTGACATGAAAAAGTCATCCATTGGTGGGTGTAGATACTTTGTCTTGTTTATTGATGACTTTTCTAGAATGACTTGGGTATTCTTTATGAAAAACAAATCTGAAGTTTTCGCTAAGTTTGTTGATTGGTTACACTTAGTTGAAAAAGAAAAAGGTTCAATCTATTTTGATCCTGGAGTTATCAATTTGAATCATTATCTCTTTTTGTGTTTGATAATTGTAGCACTAAATCCATACTCATATATTTTCATGGTCCTCTTGGAACTAATAATGACATGCACAACCCTATATTTTGTGCATGTCCTTTTTCCACCTAGCATATCATGCACCTTGAAACATATATTATCTGATCTTTCTTCATCTTTGGCTAATAATACTTTTCCTCCACCAAATCTAATGTGTTTGTCTTACAAGAATGTCCAACCAAACTACCACTATGAAATTCTCTTATAATATTATCTCTTGGAGACCTAATTAGAGTACATAAGCATTTCCTTTTGAAGATAAAACCATCCTACATAAGATACTCATCATAAATAGTACTTGTCTCACCTATTAATGGATTCTTTCATTTCCCAACTATCTTGCCAAAATTTGGATCAATATCATATATTTAATAAATTCAAATCCAACTACTTCAATAATTATAGTAGTTATCAACCCTACTTGCCTACTCAAAGCATCATCTACTTGATTCTATTCTTCTGAATTGTGATTTCAATGCAAAAGTATAACCCTAAAAGAAAGAAAATAAATTTACATGCTTAATATTAAACTTATTTGAGTGTTCACATAATTCAAAGCCCCATGATCACTACATAGGATAAACTCTTTAGGCAACAAGTAGCACTTATAATATCTTAATGTTTGTATAATGACATAAAATTCAACATCGTATGTAGAATACTTTTTTCTTACCTCATTCAATTTCTCACTAAAATGTGCTACTGGCTTCCCTTCATGACTCAACATGACACTAATCCATAATAACAACATATCATCTTTATGTCATTGATAAATATTTTGCAATCAATATGCTTTTAGCCTACCGTTCTTCTTTAAGAGGTAACAAAAGTAGCTTCATAGCACCTTTTCAGAAACTATATATGTTCTTTGATCCACCATTAATTGCTTTTCTATCAAACTACCATGGTCTTCCCAATAACACATGGCATGCATCCATTGATATAATATCACACCATATTTCATCTTTGTAAGTTTTACCTATAGAACACTTGATTAACTACCTTTTATCTACTATAACTTCATTCCCTTTATTAAACCATGAAATCCGATAAGGATTAGGATGTTTTTCACATTGCAATCCTAGTTTGTCAATCATGTCCTTAGAAACCATATTTTCAAAACTACCACCATCTATAATTATTTTGTATATCTTACTTCCCAAAGTACACCTTGTTGAAAAAATATTCAATCACAACGATGCATCACAACCTTCTTCATTCTGCACTTGTTCTTTCCTTGGAGAAATCATTATTCTTCTCATCATGAGATTTTCTTCAATATTTATTATAGCAACTTTAATATTTTTCTCTTCTATTTCATCTTCAACTAAATAAACTCTTGGGTGATCCTCTTACCTCTTTTATTGATCATGGTCATGTGGACACTCAAATGCCCTTTGGCCTTCTTCTCCACATATGTCACAAACATGAGACCTATATTGATTTGGAAACCATCCTCTACCACCACCATATCTTTGTCCTCTCTAAAATCCTCTTCCTCTTTGTTGGTATTGAAACCCTTGTCTATTATCTTCTTGGCTTTCTACATCATGTGATTATTCTCCTCATGTAGTATTAAATGTACCTATATTTTTATTAAATCCACCTCATCCCCTTATTGAAGGGGATTATCCTCTTCTCAAACCAATAGATATTCTTATAAAATTATGTCTATTTTTTTCTTCTATCTTCAAAGATAATTTATGATCTTCCTCTATGAAAAGTATTATATGCATTCTTAATTCATCTTGAATAGAAAACTTTAAACCTTTTACATATCTTACAACCATCTACTCTTCTATTTCATCATGATCCTCTCATACAAAAAGCTTGTAAAATTCATCTGTATACTCTTGTATATTTTGATCCTTCTACCTTAAATTTTGGAATCTTATGTATAGGTTTTGTGTATAATCCATAAGAAAAAAAACTATTCCTCATCTTCTTCTCCACATTTTTCCATGAGTTTATCTTCTCTTTACCTTTTTCTGTCTTTTTTCTATAGGTGATCCCATCAAATCATTACATGATCCTTTAATTTTGTGCATGCAAGATTTACCTGCTTGTCTTCTCTCATAGTTATTCGTTTGAAAAACTTATTTATGTTGTTCATCCAATCTATCAACACCTCTAGTTTTAAACTTTCTCTATAATCTAGAGTGTCAAAATTGAATCCTTTGTTCCTTCTTTCTAAAGTTGTAACCATCCTTTCTTCCATTAATAGTAGTTGTTCCTATTGCTCCTCTTGCATAATTTCCTCTTCACGATCTATGTCATCCTTGACATCATCTTTTGCTCTCCTTTCTCTTTGATACTATTATCTTTCTACCTCAAATTTTGAAATATTTTGTATAGGGTTTGTGCATAATCCATAGGAAGAAATTTCTCCCTCAACTTATTCTCCATCTTTTTTCATGGGTTGATCTTCTCTTTACCTTTTTCTATCTTTATTTCTATAGGTGATCCCATCCAATCATTACATGATCCTTTAATTTAGTGCATTCAAACTTTAACTTCTTATCTTCTCTCATAGTTATCCATTCAAAAAACTTCTCCATGTTTTTCATCCAATCTATTAATTCATCTAGTTTAAAAAATCCATAATCTAGAACGTCAGCCTTGATTCCTTCATTCCTTCCTTCTAAATATCTAACCATCATCTCTTCTATTAATGGCAGATGTTTATGTTGTTCCTCTTGTAGAATTTCCTCTCCATGATTTGTGTCATCCTTGACATCATCTTCTACTCTTCTTTATCTTTATTTCACAACAATCTCAATTAATTACTCTACTTGACTCTATAAATATTGCATATTTTAGTTTATTTGAGTGATTCCTCCTCATCCTCTCACCATCTCTTACACCTCCAAGATTTGAACTTAGATTTGATACCAAATAATGAATTTGATCACTATCAAGACATTAAAATGTCAATTTGTAAAGCTTCTGAAATAATATGTATTGATTTATATTGAATGATTCAAATAATTAAAAACCATGCATAAATAAGCCTAAACTTAGAATTAGATTTGAATGCAAAATTCAAAACTCTAAAAATAAATAAAACTTGACCTATTATTTTTTACAGCTACTATTTTTAGTATGTTTTGCATGATAGCACATACAACTCTAAAAATCTCCAAAAATAAACCAAACACTAAAATTAACTTAGTCGATGAATATTAACTAAATTTAAAGTCCAGTTACAAAAATATATAATTTCTAAAATTTGAAAACTATCAAAAATAATATTAAACTATAATTTTGGACCATCAAATGGTCATGTATGGCCTCTATAAAATATTGAAATCATTCATGATGGGATAATCAAGGTTATGGCTACATTCTAATTTTCAAGACGGTCATTTTGGCATGAAAATGAACTCAAATAGAGCTACAAATCAAAATTTAAGGCCTCATAAAATTTGAACTCTTTTTATACATCATATATTTAGAGAAAGAAGTCAAGCTTAGAGAGGGATGACCTATTAAGGATAAAAAATATCCAAGAGAATAATAAATAGTTGTATGAGTCCAAGAGTGAATTTATGAGAGTCCAAAATTCTTTCATGTTATGCAATAAGCCTATAAAGTCATGTGTGAGAGGTTGTGTTGTTTTAAATATGAATAGAATAAGTATGTGATAAATGAATGAAGTCTAGGTAATGTGTTAATGTGTGTCCATGAGTGAGTGTCCAACCCTAACAACACAAATGTAAATTCAATCCTTAAGTGTGTTCCCTCTCTAGTGATTGCACTATAAGTTGGAAGTGTGGATTAGTCATGGGACAAGCTTAAGTTATTTGGAATGAGAACTATGAATGTTCTGTAATAGATCTACTCAGGATTAAAGATCATCCATAGAGAATTAGAGGAATAGCTACTTAGAGCCATGGATTTAAGTATGAGCTAAGTGTGTTAAAGGATTGGTAACAATTTCATTATTTTAGTTATAAATGTTAATTTATGTGTCTACAACAGACTATGAGATATGAGTTCACTAATGCCCAGTTTTGACATTCAAATTATATCACTTGTGCTAGAATATTAGTGTGCTAGATATCTACAATTTTCCATTGTAACCTATGGTTTCAACCTTCCCTTTTGATTTAGAGAAGGTGTTAAAATTGTGATATCTTGGGCATATGGTGGAGTTTGAACCATTTATTTCTAGCAAATGTCTCTTGAGCATGGCACAAGATGGGGAACAAGGTTAATACCACTAGGTAGGATTTAACAAGAACATTTGGTATAAATAATAGAAATTACAAATAAAAAGAAATGGAGTTGATTTAATCGGAGTTAGTGAAAAATCAAAGATAATCACGTGTGTGTGTGTGTGTGTGTGTGTGTGTGTGTGTGAGAGAGAGAGAGAGAGAGAGAGAGAGAGAGAGAGAGAGAGAGAGAGAGAGAGAGAGAGAGAAAGAGAGAGAGAGAGAGAGAGAGAGAGAGAGAGAGAGAGAGAGAGAGAGAGAGAGAGAGAGAGAGAGAGAGAGAGAGAGAGAGAGAGAGAGAGAGAGAGAGAGAGAGAGAGAGAGAGATGGCATTTCCACCCATAGACTCTAGATCTTTTCCAACCCATCCCCACTAATGATTCTGGGAATGAACTGGACCAATGGTTCTAAGTTCAAAATGGTCAATAATATTTATCTCTGAAATCCCACTTTTGATTGTTTGATTTAGAAATGTTGCACCTTATTTGGATTGAATGGTTTATACTAAATTAATTATCCTGATTTTGAGTCCAATGACTTAGTCTAAAATACATGTATTCCTTAAAATATTTCATTTGGAGTTTTACAAAAACTGTACATAACCTGATAAATCACTTAAACTAAAATAATATGATTCAATGCTAACATTAGAGATGTTTACGTGTATATTTTTTCACATTGTATTGATATTCACTTCATTGTATTGATATTCACTTCAATTTTATCATTATTTATTGATTAAGACTTGATAATCAACACTTCAAGCTTTACTTAAAAATATAACATAAGGCCTTCACCACATCATCTACAGAATGCCTTAAATATTAAATTGCATTTTATGGTCTATTTAAAGAATATTTTTTTTCTAATTTTGGTCTCAAACCCTTGTTAATATCAAAGGTTAGAGAGATTTCTTTTGGACAGTGAGGAAGAACCTTGACCCACATTAAAGTAATATTTTCTCTTTAACAAACATAATTATTTATGTGTAATTAAAATAACTCTCCAATATATATATATATATGTGTGTGTGTGTGTGAATATAATTTTGAATAATATAACATATTTTTATAATTAAAAAATATATAATTTCAATTTTCATTATCATTTTTACGAAAAATAATAAATTTATAATTTATATTTTTTAATATAAAAAATGAATTAATTATTTATTACAAATTTTAAATAAAATATAAATACTCAATTGTCACTCTTTCATTTAACTTGCACCTTTAAAACAACCACTAATTTATCTCTCTAATAATGTTAAATATGAAATGGGGGGAGGGGGCGAGATTGTAGGATGAACGCCTCCATATTTACGCTTCGCGTATGATGATAGTTGCCACTTGCCATTATTGTAATGACTTAACAAGACCCTACCTTTTGACGCGTGCGCACTTCACTGATTTTTTATTATTCGATAACCAGTCCCTCTAATTGCATATAGTAAACTGTTTTTATTGAGAATTGAGAATTGTTTTATCCTCCATATGGAAACGCGTGTATTAATAAAAGCGACCGAGCTTCGAAGCACTAATTTCTTCCTTCGTGTTGTGGCTGTGTTACGCGGAAGGAATCTGCAAAGTGCAAGTGATTTAAGCAATCCTGGAGTACACATTTATTGGAACATTTGTGTTATTTTTGTGGAACAG